>JAQIFY010003148.1:0-12781 GCA_028533085.1 Varecia variegata | reverse complement strand
TGGTTCTCCTTGTATCTATGCAGATTCATCTATTACATATATGTGCTTTCAAGGCAGTTGAAAGAAAGGTAAAAAGTTGGATGACGAACATTTGGATGCAGAGAGAGTGTCATATAACTAAATCACCTGGGTGATTTTTGGAATTTTTCACTTTTCATCCCAATATTTGGGCAGTGTATACAAATTAATCTGCATGCACATAATTTGGCAATACATAAGTAGACTGAGAGAGACTACTTAGCATATATTTTTCCATATATATTTCTCTCCAATAGCTCAAAAACTCCATGTAGCTTTCATCTAGAATTGCCATTATTTCCTCTAATTTTATGAAAGTAGAATTTTACTTTCATAACTGAGGAATTGCTAGGCTACAGATTTTCACCCAATTAATTGTAAAACATTTATCTCTTCCATGCTGTGATGCTCTCCAGAAGACAGCAAGCTGGGCATGTACCAGAGTTTAAATCCAAATGTGGTGTGACCCAAGCAGCTGTCTGTTTCTTATTTGAGCAGAGGGATGGAGTGATCCGGTACACTTTACAAACCCAACCAGGCACATGTGGTAATGTGTTACTCCCAACACCCAGCAATCCTCTGCCGCCCCACACAGCCCTCACTACACACACAAACCCACATGCTGGCAAATGGCAAAATCAGTGCAACCAGATGTGTGAGTGGCCTGGGACTAGCTCATACCATATCATGCAATCAGAGATTTTACTTGATGGAGATGTTATTTACTTTGTGCTCAGATAAATACTATAATGTGTGGGAAAAAGAACTATTATTTGGGGTTGACTCCTGTTTTAAAGAAGCAGAGGCTGTCAGGAGACTGCTCTGGGTGGTAGCTTTAGGATCTACACTCTCAGCAAGGCTTCCTGAAAAGATAATTAAAGGACTCTCAGTTTAGCTGAGTACATGATGTTTGCATCAGGCAGATAGTAATAACAAAAAAAGCTTCTCAAAATTTGTATGTTGGTTTCTGAGCTTCTGTAGGAATCCATATAAAGTGTGTTAAATTTGTGTGTCTGTTAGCTCAGAGCATGCTGTTGAACTTTTCGTATTTTCAAAATAGGTAGCTATCTATGACTCTGAAATGGACCTACAACAAAAATATGAGGTGAGAGCATAGGGAATGTCCTAAACAGCAGTTAAGGATTCAACCATGAAATAAATACTTACTGAGCGGCTGCTATGTTTTAAAGGCTGCTGTGTTTTCAAGACTACTGTGCCCTCTGGGGGATAAAGATGTTATGTTACTCTTTAAGGAAACTACAATTGTGAGTAAAAGTACAAGAGAGGGGCAGATGTTACCCAAGATGCCTACTCAAGAGCTATTTCTCTCTTTTTTCCAATAACATTCTGATTTTGTTTGAGTAGTAAGACGCTCTGCCTCAAGTGATAAATTGTCTAAGCCAATCATGGCATCCCTTTTCTCCTTTCCCTGACCTTTTTTTGTCTAGCCACTATAGCTAGGGATGACACACTCGCCATTGATACTTCCTTCCACCTTGGGAAAGTTATGTGAAGATGTAATGCCTGGAGCTACAGCAGCTATCTTGTGATGGTGAGGTAAAAAGCACACAGATGAAAATCAAACAGGCTTAGAGTGGTGAAACCAAAGGGTAGAAAGACATTTTAGAGTTGTTAATAAAATCTTGGAAATATACAATAAATACCCCTTGGGTTTAACCTTCCATTAATGTGGTCTTCTGAAATGTTGAATGTTGAACACCAGGGAAAGAATGACAGAGACTGAAATATTTATCAAACACTTATTGTGTTCCAGATATTATGCTTGATGTTGTTAGACATACGTATTGGGAAAGCACAACAGATACTAACTGTGTTGCAATAGAAGAGGTAAAACTTGAGCTGGGCCTTGAAATGTAGTTAGAATTCAGACAGGTAGAAGGTAAAAAAGAGTATCCTTCTAGGGAAGGAGAGCAGCATAGACACAGGTAAGGTATTGACTTCCACAGGAGACAGTGAGTAGGTCATGCTGAAAAAAGGAGAGGAGGAGCATTGGGGGGCAAACAGAAGTCAAGTTGAGTGGGTAGAGCTTGATTATTGAGTGTCATGGTGGTCAGATGTAGGAATTTGGGCCTAATTATCAGGCAATTAGGGAATCACTGAAAACCAAAGGAAGTGCCATGAAGAAAATGACTTCAAAATTAAATGAAGGATGGAGTGGAAGATCAATTTTAAAGAACTGTTACAGAAATAATAATATTAATAGAAGAATATAATACAATAGCTAATGTTATATAGCATTTATTGTGTCAGACACTAAGTACTCTACCTATGTTAACACTTTTAATCTTCACAATGACTCCATGAGATAGATAGGAAAACTTATTTCCATTTTACAGATGAGGATCTGAGGCATTGAGAGTTTTCATAACTATGGTAAAACATAGTAGGTAAAACATAACTAGGTAAAACAACTATGACAAAGCAGTACTAAAGCAACAAAGTAGTAATAAGGGTGTGAGGACTTACACCAGCGTGATTCATCAGGGACAGAAAATGAGCCAGTCTAGTAGGCTCTGTAATCTCAGCAGCTCCCTTCCTGTCCCTGAGTTTATCCATGGAAGCTCATAAAAGAACCTTTGCCCTGCGTCCATCCAGTTGCTTCTAGAACTCCTTCAGAACTTCCTTGCCTCTCAGCCTGCTTATTCCATCTTGCAGCTTCTACACTACAAAACCTTCCCGGTATTTCCCATCAGTGTTCCCAGTCGTTTCCCATGAACTTGATGCTTTGACCTCTCGTTGATTCATGGAGTATAAACCCAATTACCCTGTGCTCTGAGCACACAGTCATAGCCAACCCTCCTCTCACTCCCATGCCCAGCCTGCCTTTGCTCCTGGAAACCCAGACCTCCAATGCCCTGCAGGAAGAGCGGGCAGAGTGAATATGAGAGGCATTTTCAGAGGAAGAACTGATTTATTGAAGAATCGGTTTGCTGACAAATTGCTTTTGGGGGACAAATGAAAGGATAACGTTATAGCCACCATTATTTCTGGTCTCAAGAGTGGGAGGATAGTATTACTATCTACAGAAGGTGAGATGTGGAAAAAGGTCAATGATAACATCAATTTGGATGTAAAATGATAGAACTGTAGCCTAATGGTGTCCAGAGATATTAGAGGCCATTGAGCCAAATCCTCTAATGTTGGGTTTGTGCAGCCCATTCAGGCAGAAGTCTCTTGAGAAGTTAGAAGCATAGATGAAGTAGGCCCATATGAAATCTGGGGCTCAAGATGCGGGTTTAGGAGTAAAAAGCATTGTTATAGAAGTGAATGTGCTGAGAGACTGGGTGGAGCAGACAGACATCAAGGAAGGAGTCTTAAGGGCTCAAGGGACAAAATTATTTATGTGCCCCAAATAGGAGGCATATAAATAAAGAGGACCCGAGGAGCCCGCAGTGGAGCCTGAGAAAGAATACAAGAGTATGAGTGGAGTCTGGAAATCAGTGCTAAAGGACCCTAAATGGGGAGAGAGTTTCAAGGAGTTTGTAGGGGAGTCTAAAGTCTCAGAGGGGTCAAAGCTAGATTGAAAAAACATATTTCCCTAACAGGATCTCCAAACCTTTAGATTTAGATCCTACTTTAAAATTTAATATATTTCCAGACTGTGCTCACTGATTCTAAAATCTCTAATTTTATACCATCCTTCCCACTCTACTATAATTTTTCTTTGAGGATCAAAAATGAACTTTTTTTAGAACTGTGTTGTGCTATATGATAGCCACTAAACACATGTGGATATTTAAATTAAAATTAATTCAAATTAAGTAAAAATTAAAAATTCAGTTTATATGTGGCACTAGCTAGATTCCCAGTGCCACAAGTAGCTAGTGGCCCAAGTAATAGAGCATATATAGAATATTTCTGTAATCACAATTAGTTCTATTGTACAGTACTGTTCTGTAGATTCAGGGGATTATGTTTTTACAGGATAAGAACATGCTACAGTTTCTATCCGTGGATCACAGTGTCTCTATGTAATGCTAGAATAATCTGATACCTTTGTTCTTTTATTCATGTCATTAATTTAAATTTCCATCTAATTGAATCATTGCTAGAAATCCATAGTTAAGGCAATTTGCCACTGTTTCCAGATGTCTTTGGCAATTACAAATGCCTCTAAAGTTGCTCTTTCTTTTTCACACTATTTTATTCCTATTTAAGGGTCCAGATTCCCCATATAGTCCTTGAGTCTCAAGCCCCCGATTATGACCTAAAAGGAGAATACAGGCAATCAAAATTTGGCATTCATCCCAGTTTTTGACTTAAGTGCCTAAGTACATCATAAGGGTAGCTAGCATGCCTATGTATAAATAGAATACAGTCTCTCTCTTAAGTACATAACTAAGAGACAGTGTCTACTAGACCACAGACTAAGAGACATGTGGTACAGATCAAATTAACAAGAGCATTAAATAAATAATTGAAACAGCTCTGACTAAATAACCAAGAAAGTAAATAAATAAACCCTAAATTGGCAGGATGTTCTTCGCAATCCTAAATCCAATCAATGTTTGCTGATTACCAGTATTCTTAATGCAATTAAAACACAGTAGTATGCATTTGTTGTACTCTATTAATTTTCATAGGAATGCATGTATTCTGGGAAAAGATGATTTAATGTAATAATACTTGGCTTATGCAAGGTTGCGATATGCAACTTTGATAACTTTGCTGTATTTTGCTCTTCTAATCATCATCTATATGTTTATATATTTTCTATATTTATGATGTTTCTCTCCAAAGGTATAAAAGAGAAATACATAAGAAGCCCAGTTATAAATATTTACAAGTTTTATTTTCCTAGTTCTATGCCCATGCCTTTCAGTTTTACACACATACACACACACACACACACACACACACCCTGGAATCATGCCTTTCTGCTTGACACACACACAGACACACACACACACAAAGACTCACACACATTCACACATGCACACATACCCTGGAGTCATACTTTTCTGTTTTACACACACACACAAGGACACACACATACATTCACACATGCACACATACCCTGGAGTCATACCTTTCTGTTTTACACACACACACAAGGACACACACACACATGCACACATACCCTGGAGTCATACCTTTCTGTTTTGGACACACACACGCATTCACACATGCACACAGACCCTGGAGTCATACCTTTCTGTTTTACACACACACAACGACACTCACACATTCACACATGCACACACACCCAGGAGTTACAGCTGGGAAGAAAACCTCCCACCAAACCGACTTACAATGCAACAGCATCCTTTCACAATTCCCAGTGCACAGACCAGAGAAAAGTATAAGCGTTTCTGTTCTCTTCAGAACTGGATGAGGATCACTGAGTGGTGACTGGGAAGACATTTTCCATCCTCCTTCTCTTGTCTGCCTAGCTTTCAGGATGCTCAGAAAAAGAATGCTGTGCTTATTTGTCAGGAGAAAAATCGCCCAGTATTTCCTGTGAGTCACCAGCCAGAGGAGTAATGTGATTCCATCTTATGGCTGAGTAAACACAGAGATCTGATTTCAGGCTGGGGACAAATTTCAAAGTGCAAATATAAATCACATAATTAATCCTTTTTTCCTCTTCTGAGCAATACTGCCAGGCATCCAACAAGAGGGTGAAAATCACACTTCTTACTTGGGCATATGATTTCCTACTTTTCATTGCCTTTTTTTGTTAAAAGCATGACATTTCTTTCTTGAATGTTTTTTTTTCCTCAACTTGGGGAATCTTTAAAATCAATTTTTCAAAATTAACTAATTTTTATTATTAGTGTCTGGATAATAAGGGAGGATTTTTTAAAAATTTATTTGTAATTATTGTGGGTACATAATAGATGTTTAGGATGTTTCAATTTTAATATGGAAAAAACTGGGACAAACAATAAGATACATAAATAAATGCATTTTTCTATCTATGTGGGTGTATGGCTGAGAGACAGATGAGTAAAAATAGGGTCCAAGGGCAGGTGGGATGGTTGAAATGTTCTTTGCACTGTGTGCTTCCATGAGGATTTATCTTGTTACCTCCTATCTTTCACCCCTGAGAAGGAGATGCAGCTTTAATTTACAGCCACAAGAAAGCAAGAAAACCAGAGAAGAAAAACAAACATCTATCTGGTCATTCGGCCATTTGGTCAATTTGGGAACTTGCATGTGAACAAAAGGAAAGACAGAGACAAATCTGAAGGCAGATAGGAATGGAAACATGTATAACTTAGAGGGAAATGAGTGAGCGGAAGCAGGTTTCTTACTCCATGTCCTCCCCTCTCCTTGACCATGTGGAATCAGTTCCGGCCCCAGTTAAACCATTAACTCAGTTTAAGACCAAGGATAAGCCATGTGATCTCTCTTCGGGCCACAAATCTCATCAATAAAGGATCTGGAGGCCCTTATAAGGTTTCGTGAATAGATAAAGTGAAAAGGTTGAATGGCTTTCTCTGGTGACCATGAGGCCCAACACAGTAAGAATCGCTTCACTGTAGGGCTGGAAGGGAGAGAGACATCCCACAGGGCACCCTGGTATCCTCAGTCAGGGATACATTCAGTGTGTTTTGCTTCGTGCACGCTTCTTCTTGCTAACTCCTCCTCTGCTGTTCTATGCACGACATCGTGTGTTTAATCCTTCAGAGCAGCTGGAAACGGGGAGCCTGGATGCTCTCACGTGGCACTTGCTTCTGTGGCGCCCTCACACAAACCAACATGATGAAGGAGTCTAATTGCTGGATAATTTGATCTTTTATTTTCTTATTTCCAAGAGTAGATGCTGTTTGGATGTAAAGACTTCTGGAAAAAATAATGCCCTTTAGAGTGAAAGGTAGCACGGAGGAGAAGTGCAGCAGACGTCGCTGGCAGCACACACGGGCTGGACATCCAGTGGCCGGCGCCTGCACCAAAGCCTTTCTTCTGCTGTTGGACCCCACTCTGCCTCTTACATGGCAGGCCTGACAAATGGCAGAGTTGTTGCCCCTCCAGAGCAGCCCTCATTCCATGACTGAAGCCATGGGCTCATGGGAGGCAGCGTGTAAATGTCCCAGCTCCCTTGCCCTTCTGAGGTGCACCGTCTACACTGGCTTTCGGGATTTCCCCAGTGGCGTTAGGCTCCACCCACATGTAGTGATAAGTGGGCTCCATAACACATCCTTGTTGGCTGCCTGCCTTCCTTGTCTCACTTCCTCACTCTCTTCTGGTCATGTCCTTTTCCTCCCAGACTATTTGCACTTGAATTCTTATCTCGCGGTCTGCTTCTGTGGGAGGCCAAACTAAGATAGCACATTATCAGAAATTTGGCTTATTGTATGTTAGTTTTATTTAAAAGGAAACCTTTTAAAGACAGCTTGTGCCAGGTGCTCCTAAGCACTTTACAGATACAAATCCCATAAATCCTTTCAAAACCTTCTGAGTTGAGGTACTAAATAAGATTTGTCTATTTAAATTTTCTGCCACCGTAAAAAATAATTTCAATTTTTTTCTTTTAATTTTCAACAATGAGTTAAATTTCAAAATGGACAAATCCATAACTGTATTAAGATTTTTAACTTAGTCATAAAACTATACGTACTCTGAAATCACTTGGGAGACAAAAGTGACAAATACTTAAATATGTCAGTATTTTCCAGTGACTTTCAGTTGTGGTTCCTTTATGCTTCAGTTTCTGTTAGTAAAACTGAGACAATTGTAATAGTTACACCTACTTTTACTTAATTTTAAACTTTATGGATATTTTAATAATGAAACTAATTCAAATTATTCTGTTTATATAATAATAAAATGACCTAAAATACATTAAAATACACTGTAATATGTCAGCATATAATAAGAATGAAAGTTTCTTCATTAAGACATGAAATGAAACCAGATTGATTGCCTGGGTTCCAATCCTGCTTCTTATACTTTTCAACTGTATAAGCTTGGGCAAATTAATTAACTTCTCCATCCCTTAATTTCCTCATCTGTGAAATCAGGATAATAATTATTCCTAATCATACGGTTTCCATGTGGATCAATGTAATAGTAACTATATAGCTCCTAGAGGTGTCTGGCACATATTAAAAACTCAATAAAGGGTAGCTATTCCTTTCATTGTTATTACTCCCCAGCTTGGGTTATGTGATATCAATCTCCAGGTCTTTTTAAGAGCGTTTCTCTTGTTAATGGCTGGGTTATCCCCTGTGACAATATGCACAACCATGGATCAGCATGCTTTTATTAGGGTGGTTATGTTTCTGTGAGTAAAACAGAACTTCTCAACCTTTCATTTTTCACTCACCAATTGATTGGAGATTTAACCAAGAAATGAAAAACAATTGCATTATGGAAGCACAACAAGAAGTGTCCCTGAAATTAAATACTTTCCTGACTCTCAGCAACAGTAGGTTGCTAATGATGAGGGTAGAGAACTGTTAATTTAGTCATCTTCCCCCAACCCCATCTTCTTGTCCTGGAGCTTGGCAGTGACATGGCAACTGGGTAATCACCACGGGTCCTCCTCCTCCTTCTCCTGCCCTGCTCTCCTCCTCCTCTCCTCTTTCCTCACTGTGTTTCCATTGTTTTAGACTTTATTACTCATTATATAATGTGTTGCCTTTCAAACTTGTATTCCTGTTGTGAGTCATCAATAGACTTCACATGAGTGTATTTTTTAAATTTTATAATTCTTTGGAAGGCAAATGGTAGTGTTTGGCAGATTTTCCCATCTTAATGAAGGACCAAACAATGGGAATGTTGTGTGTGTGTCATTACCTTCATAAATCTTAGTGGTTTTCCCCTTATTTCCCCATGTTTCAAGATTTCCTGACATTTTAATAGATATTAAGCTTCTAAAGTCAATTTAAGAAAAAAAGGTTAAGCATAATCTATTTCCTTACAAGAAATAGATGTACAGAATTATTCTCTAATAATTAAAAATCCCTTTAATTATTTAATCTGCACATAGTTACTGAATATCCATTATGTAACCAGCACTGTCTAGGAATTTAAAAAAGTAGAGGAGGAAGGGGAGAAGGAGGAGGAGGAGGACACATTTCCTTTTTTGTTGGTTTGGTTTGGTTTTTTGTTTTTTGTTTTTTTATAGACTCAGGGGGTCTATAAAACCACAACAAATGTAGTTTTGTTACATGGGTTAAGTGCATAGTTGTGAAGTCTGGGCTTACAGTGTATGCATCACCCGAATACTGTAAATTATACCCATCAAGTAATTTTTTATCCCCCACCTCCCTCCCACCCTTCTACCATCTCACCCTTCTGAGTACCCAATGTCTATTATTCCACTCTATGTCAGGAGGACACTTTTCTAAGGGCAAAAAAAGAAGGCTGCAAGGACACAAGGCAAACAGGGACCTAAGGAGTCAATAGAAAACAAAAGGAAGGGGGAATTTCAATAGCTTGACCTGTGATGAGAAAATCAATTTGGATGAGAATTGAGGAAAAGCAATTGAACACGATCACACTGAAGAGAGCAATTTCAAAATTGAGATAGAGCTAAAAGTCAGAATGTAGGGAGTTGAAGCAATTGAGAGAATACAAAGAAAGAAGTGGCCAGAGTTTGAGCAGGAAAGGAAGGGAAAAGATAAAAAGAAATGAGAAGCAAAGGTGAATTTTAGGTGAAACTAATGAAGCTTAAGCCTCAGGGCTCCTCACTTACACACACCCCTTCCAGGGCCCTGGGAGGGGCCCTAGCAATGTATTCACGTGATCATGTTTTGTACCCTTTGCAACAGCAAGATATTTTAACTGCAATTGATAAGACCATTCTCTTTCCACTTTAACTTCCCTTCCTTCATATGAGGTGCAATTAAGGGAAAGGTGAATTCGGTTTGCATTTAGTGGGACTCGTGTACAAAGTAGCATCTGGGGATAGTTAAATTGCGGGCTAACCAGGTGTAAAAACAGCTTCTAGAATCACTACGACCCATTCTATTAAACATCACATGAGGATAACAACAAAAAAATTGGTCAAGTGTTGGCAATTTAAAGATTATTTTAAATTTTTCACTTAGAGAAAACTTGAAATTCCTCCAAATCTTGCAATATATATGTGAAAAAAATTGATAATTTTCTAAAATTGGCAACAATTCTGAAACCTAACATACCATTACCAATAACTAGTTATGATCCTGAAAACCCAATTCCTAGCCTAGATATAATAAAAACCAGAGTTCATTCAACCATACTAGGAAAAAATATGAATTACTTTTCTCAACATAGAAAAATGCTGTTATAAAATTGCTGTCAGATGAGGAGGTGATCAAAAGTATGATGTTTCATTTATAATCAGCTTTTTAAAAAATTGTGATTTGTTATGATGTATTTTCTCCTGTAAATATACATTTATTTTTAAAACTAATGTATTCTTAAGCTTTTTACCACCGAAAACCAGAACGCATTTATGATGTACTCTGATTTTATTGTTTTGTTGTTTTGAAGGTAGAGGAGGGATGTGAAGGGAAGTAAAGCTAATGAACATCTACCCACTAAGTGTGACAAGCATTATTTCCTGATATCATTATCTGAACAGTCATTCCAATTAAATATTAATATCATTATACTTGTGTAAATGATGAAACTGAGACTCGGTTTCCAGATCACTCTGCTAGGAAGTACTAGGGCTGGATTTGAGGGCAGATCTGTCAGATTTCAGAGCCTGTGGTCTTCTGTCATACTACCCAGTAAGCTGGAAGAGGGCCGACAACTGGAACGAGATGGGAGATTTTAAGTACACGATACGCTAAGGAAATGTAGTGTTGAGAGATTACAACTATTTTCAGGACAACATATTAATTTGGTTTTTTTCAAGTGATTTCACTAATTGATCATTCTCATACAAATACACAGATTTCTCACTGCATCTCAAAAGCAACAGTTTGTGCCTATGGTATTGAAATATTCAGTATTTTTGGCCACATATTATATTACAGTTCATTCATTGGTATATAATAAAATACATTGCACATATGAAAGTGAGTATATAAATTGCTATTAAGAAATTTCAAAGAAGTAGGCAATAAAATGTGTTCACAAAGTCATAAAGGCCTGTGTCAAAACTGGAAAACTAGTTGAGTATCTTTCATTAAAGCAAATGTTTTGTCCATAGTCAATAGGACATTTGCCAGTTTGGACTTCTTGGCCTTTTCCCACTTTTACTCTGCAAGCATCTGTCAATTCTCTGTGGCAAGATGTCCATTGGCTGACTCCCATATTGTTATGTAACAGGAAGAAAACAGCTCAACCAAATTCATGTTTTTCTAGAATGAGAATTTATTTTGTGTATAAATATACTCCCTCCAAGGCCCTCCATTGTATTAAATGTTTCCACCTCAGTAAAGGTGCTTTAGCACTTTAAACATTTGATAATAGAATATTTCATGAAAGTAGATGTGATTAACCTTTTTCTGTTCTTTAGCATTTATAGTAAGGACAGGCTAAAAATTTGTGATTATATTTCATTGTTTTAGCCAGGTCAAATGTCCACCAGGATGCCATAGTGTGACATTTCTAACCATGGTTTTATTTATATAGAGGGTCTGAACACACCTATATGATAGGAAATAACCTGTAACAGGCAAGAAATTTATAGGAGGTAATTGCTAGTAGACTGAGACCAATTCTTTCCTGAGATGAACCATATGTGAATTTCTGGGGAATTGTATCCTCTTACAGTATTTATATTTCCTGTGCTAATCTATATAGTATCCATTTTTAGAATGAATTTATGAAGTTAGGGTATTTTTGAAAGCTTATCAGCTTTCCAAATGAATCCTTTCCACTAATATTTTTACAAGATAGTGATAATAACTGGAGTACTGCTCTGAGAAATGAACTAAATATAGTATCCATTTGTAGCTCATTAAATGCAGAAACTCTCAGAGTGTCTGCATGGCAAATTCTTCAATTGCTCTTGGCTTGTGCCTTAACATAAAACTGTAATGTAGATGATTAAAGCTTTTGTAATAAGCTGACATTACATATCTTGGCTACAGTACATTTCATTTGCATCAGGCACAAGTACCTTACCAATCTCAGGTGAATAATATTTTAATGATTTTTTAAAAATTGCTTTCTGTATATATGAGAAACCAGTGAAAATTATATTATAACAACATACTCGGTTTTGTATGAATCCATATGTAGTTTCAATAGTACTGTTTTTTTCCTCAACTGACTTTATTCTTGAATTGAATTTTATTTAAATTTTGATGACACATTGCCAGGCGCTATATTGACTGAATCAACTGTTTAGTTTGGTATCAAGTAGTTTACCACAGAGTTCATTTTGTGAAGTTAGGGACATCAATAAAACCAAAAAAGAACAAGCACAAGCTTAGGTCTCAAGATAATTACTAGACTGTAACCCTGGCGTTTACATACCGCCCAGTACCTACTAGGCACTAGTAACTACTATTCTTAAAATGATTGAATGGTGAAGTTTTTATTCAACTACTTCTGCTTGATAATCATGGGAAGGTAAAAGCAAAACAGAACCAATGGAATGTGTGTACGAAATGAGAGTTAATTTGTAGCATAAATTATATACCCTCTGTTATTTGATTTTTTATTCTTCTATGCTGGTTTTTAATATCGTATCCTGAAGAGGAGGGTGGAGTCTGAAGCGGCAGTTAGACACAGGAATGCGAGCATTACTCAGGAGGACTGCAGAAGCCATTAGAATGGGGAATTTAAAAATAGGTCAATATTCTCTTTCTGTTCAGATAATGTAGTGCATAGGTTTAGCTATGGGCAA
>JAQIFY010003147.1:0-12781 GCA_028533085.1 Varecia variegata | reverse complement strand
GGTGTTTACCTACATGATGAGTGCGATGTGCACTGTTGGGCGAATGGACACCCTTGAGGCTCAGTCTCGGGGGGTTGGGAGGGGCATGGGCAATATACTTAACCAGAACGGTTGTACCCCCATAATAAGCTATAATAAATTAAAAAAAAAAAAGTACAGTCAAAATAGTAACTACTGCCAGTTTCATGTATACATAGAAAACAGAGAGTAAATTTGTCATTTTATAATATTAAGAAATTTAATATTTGAGTACAGTGAAATAGAAATAACTTTTTTCCCTTTGGGTTTATCTCTTTTTTCTGGCTCATATTATTGACACAAATTGGCCCTAAACATTTGTGTTTTATTTTAAATAATGGAGGTATTTCATTTTTTTTATTTTTATCAATCAGATGTAAACCCTTAATAAATAAATTAGTCTTCAGGGAAATGCAGCTCAAAACCACAATGAGATACCACTTCTCACTCATTAGGGTAGCTCTAATCAAAAACACAATGACAAATGTGGAGAAACAGGAACCATCGTACCTTGCTGGTGGGAATGTAAAATAGTGCTTTGAGAATCAGTCTGGCAGCTCCTTAAAGATTACACGTAGTTGTTATGTGCCCAGCGATTACACTCATAAGTATATGCCCAAGAGAACTTAAAACTTATCTTCACACAAAAACTTGTACACGAATGTTCATAGCAGCATTATTTGTAATACCCAAAGGTGGAAACAACTTAAACGTCCATCAACTGATAAATGCATAAATAAGATGTGACATATCTATGCAATAGAAAATTATTCAGCAATATAGAGGAATGGAGCACCGATACATGCCACAGCACGGATGAAGCTTGAAAACATTATAATAAGCGAAAGAAGCCAGTCACAAAAGACCACATACTGTATGACTTCACTTCTATGAAATCCCCAGAATAGGCAAATCTACAGAGACAGAAAGTGGATTAATGGTTGCACAGGGTAGGATGGGGTTGAGGAGTAATTGCTTATTGGGAAGGGGTCTTCTTTTGGGGGAACATGTTCTAAAACTGTGATGATGCTTGTACAACTTTGAATATATTCAAAACCATCGAATTGTACCCTTTAAGTAGATCAATTGTATAGTACATGAATTATACCTCCATAAAGCTGTTATTAAAAAAAAAATCAAACAGGAACAACCTTAAGGTTTAAGAACATCTCCTTGGCTAAGGTCAGGTCAAAGTGAAATGAAAAAGACAAAAGAAAATTAAATTGAAGCTGCAGTTTAGTGCTTTGAGCAATTGTTAGCAGTGGGTCTATATTATTCAACATTTACATTGATCTCAATGACCTGAACACATCTATACTTGTTTTTAACCTGAACAGATGCATGAATTTCTCTCAGCTCTCTAATTCAAAGACTAGTTGACATGAAAGCATTTCCTTAAACCTTTCCTATTACTTTTCCTTTTATAATCAAGTTCACAACGGCCCAAGGGATCATATTTAATTATAGCTTCTGCCTGTTACTGACTATTTGGTTCTCTTAAATAATTCTAGATTACACTGGAACTCAGGAAATGGAGGAGAGAATCTACCCAATAAAAAATACACACTAAATAAATGTGAAAAATATTCATAAAACAGTTTAGGTTATATACAAAAGAAAGTTATAAACAAATATCTTTCCAGACCTGAATATTGTATTTTGAAAGGGGTATAATATGGTATTTATCTACTGAGTACATTTTATGAAGATTCTTCTCAGTACATATATTTCTTTTATAAAACATATACATTTATGAAACACATCATCACAGGAATTCTGCATTATTATCACAGTCAGAAGTGGTTTTCTGAAAATAGTAAAAATATGTATGTAGCCTGTGAGGTAAAAAAGAAAAGAAAAAACTCTTAGAATATTTGTCACCTCAGTACTTGAGATTGAACCCGGCCATTCCACACAGAGAAGAAATGGGCCTCAGACAATACTGCAAGATTGTCAATGTCATAGTTTGCCTGAAATCACTAAGGGAAAAACTACTGATGGACAACATAGTAGGTCACATCACTTTAAACTGACTTAATTGAATATTTAATTTTATATGGATGGATATATTAATATAAGATACAGGTTTTAGAGAATAAAAATTTCTAAAGAACAATTAAATGTCAAAAGAAGAATAATTGTCTCCAAAATAATGATTATGCACATGTTACAATCCCCTAGGGGGTAGGGAGAAAACATTGAAAAGTTCACTTGGATTTTATACCTAAATTATTAGAAATTAACATTTAGTAATATTTGAAATATAGACTGATGGTATATTTATGTAATTTTAATAAATATGCATGCATTTGTATTAGTGTTATATGCTAAAAAAATTACTAATAGACTAAGAGATCTACTGTGTAGGTTGGAAGCTATTGGTCAGCAAATGAAGGTGGGTAGCAGAAATGCATCTCTCGATTTTATTCATGTTTAAAAAATGAATTATTTTCCAACATTTAAGAAGCAGAAGATTGTACATAGATCTAGATTTCTCATTGATCTCGAGAAATGAGAAGATCTGGAAACACTGAATTCAGATTCCTGTGTGACAACAGTTGGTTGAGTGATCAATGACTCTCTCCTTTACTCGAAATGAGCTCTCTGGTTTGACCAAATCTCTGTCATTCTTTATTATATTCTGCCTTGCTGGTTTTATTACTCTACATTATCTACATGGCTCAGGTATGCAATTAAGTTTGTAGCATAAACTATTTCTGACCAAAACCCACAAGCCAAAACCCACAGGTGTGAGGCAGAGAACCAATAATTGTTCACCACACCCGTTGACCCTCTTCTGAGCATGCAGCTCAACTACATTTTTCAGCTTCTTTTGTAGTTAGGTATGGCCATGTGATTCTGAATCCTATCTAATGGAATAGAATTTTGATGCTCTTTTCTTTATCTTCCCATAACTAATCAGTAGATATCAACAACCTGTATGGTCATGGAAACTACATGTGCAAAATGCAAGATTCTATCCACCTGGCTTCTTGTATGATTGCCAGGAACAAACTTCTCCACGTGTGTCCCTCCCATAGAAAACTGGATTCTAAATTAACTTTGTGTTAAGTCACTGATATTTGAAGAATTACCTTAATTAATCAAAGATGCAATTGTCTCTTCATTCATCTCTACACTCTTCCTCACAGGAAATCCAGCCACCAATCTTGGGAAAAGGAAAGGAGGGAGGCAGATAAGAAGGCAACATTGGTCTTTTCTAAGGTTGTTCTATTTTTTCTTGCACTTATTTGGCATTTGTTAGCTTCTTGCCCTTCATTTCATGCCTTACTCCATAGTATGTTCTAGAGACTGTGCATGAAGGGACTTCAAATAGTTCACAGAAAAATAGAATTAAAAGATAAAAATAAAAAATATAAACTTTACTTCTCAATATAAGCTCAAGACATTTCTGTAAGTGGTGATAGTAGCCATTTAGTCCATGCCCAAATAACTGAGAGTACTGGGAATTTAACCAGGTCAATGCAGTCTTTTTTACATTATTAAGTGAAGAAAAATAAGTGTCCCTTAAAGATTTTTTAATATTAGGAAACACAAAGTCAGAAAGAGCCAAATCCAGACTGTAAGGTGGATGCCTCAAAACCCTCACAAAATTGCCCTTGTTTGATGAGAGGAAAGAGCAGGAGCATGGTCATGGTGGGGAAGGACTCTCTGGTGAAGCTTTCCCAGGCATTTTTCTGCTACAGCTTTGGCTAACTTTCTCAAAACACTCTCATAATAAGCAGATGTTATCATTCTTTGGCCCTCTAGAAAGTAAACAAGCAAAATGCCTTGAGCATCAAAAAAAAGTTTTCATGACCTTGCTCTTGACTGGTGCACTTTTGCTTTCACTGGACCACTTTTACCCTTGGTAGGCATTACTTTGACTGTGTTTTGTCTTCAGGATAACACTGGGAAAGCCATGTTTCATCTTTATGGGGCAGACAGTGAAGCCCATATAAGAATCCAGTGATAGATAAGTCTAGTTCCTGGTGCCATGGCAGCCTAGTTAGTAACAAGAATTTCTTACACTTTCCCAATGCTTTATACTTTTCTAAGATTTTATAACTATGTATTTGATTATTTATGAATCCACTAATAATTTTTTAAAATATGTAGCACATATTTTATTAGACTTACTTTACAGATAAATTTTAGGCCCAAAATGGTTCAGGAATTTGCCCAAGATCATAGACCAGTTAGTGGCAGAACTAGAATTCAGTTCTTGTAATGTTTTTATAAGCATTTATTCCACTATACAAGAATGCTTCCTTTCTTCCTTGGCTCTCTTTGAAAACATGTTAGTGGAAGATTGTGTTATAATTGGGTTTCTGGTTCAGAAAATCAAAACTGCTACAAGGATAATTGCTCCTATAAAGTACCACTGTGGCTGCTTTTCATTCCAAATTGCTTAATCTCTGTGAGTTCAGGTGGCCAAATACACCCTCAATTAGGCATCTTACCCATGAACACAAAGCTCCATTGAAGGACAAGCAGCAATTCAAACTTTGTTATGATCAAATGCGAGGGTTAAAGGTAAATACACAATTATGGTTAAGAAAGAAAACAGGCTCTCATTCTTTTATGCTCCTCTGAGAAGTCAGTGTACTGCAAATTAAAGGAAGTGATAGTCTGGCTGCATATAAGCATAAGGCATTGATTAGAGTATTATTGCATTACAAGTTCATTGCTGTTGAACAGCGAGAGCATATAATTACTCTTCATAGAATGCTGTGCACAGAAAGCAGAGAAGTACATTTCCAGGCCCATATATTTAAATTACGAATGCAGAACTCATTTTCACCTAAAGAGAAGGCATCATGATTCAGTTATTCAATCATTTTTAAACAGAGATAAGGATTCACCAGAATGAGAGAGAGAGAGAAATGCTTTCATTAAGAGTCGCATTACCATATTCAATGTAGAAACTATTGAACCAGAGAGATATTTTTGGAAAATTGATTTGCCCATATTAAATCATACTGAGAAAAAAAAAAAAACCCTAAAGAAAAGGTATATATTCCAGGTATTTGAAACAATAGTTTGAAGGAACACAAAATTAGATGGGAACTCGGAAGTAAAAGGTTACAGTTAAGCAAAGTAATGGTACACAAAATTGGTAATAAATCACTCACAACTGACTTAATCTCAGAAGTAGTGAGAGTATGCTAAGGAAGATGCATGGAGAGTAAGTTATGGAATCTGATTTATTTTCCCTCACCCACTAAAGATTTCTTATGAAAGAAAGTCACTCAACTTCTTTCTAACTCCCCTATAAGACAGAACCATAGAACCATATTGATCCTGATTTTTGCAGGTTTGACAATAGTTACACTCTATTTTAAAGCAAATGGGCATTTCTCTGTTTGCCAAACACATGACCACATGCAGCATATAGAACAAATGTAAATTTTATTATTTATTTTATTATTTAAAGAACAATAATTGATGTTTTAAAGATTTTTGAGTCCTAAACATTTTTTAGCATAACATTTTCATTTTTTTTCACACTTAAAAAGTTCATTGCAGTGCTATATTTATAAATTTTTCTGGCAGAGAAAGAATGAAGCAAGAAGTATAAACTCTATTTGTTGTTTTCCTTAGAATTCTTACTCCTTCATTGACTCAATTAGGGTCCTTTGATTGCAAGCAACAGAAACTGTTTCTGGCTAAGTTAGGCAGAGAAGGAATGCATTTGAAATGTGAGCCACAGCTTATGGAATCCAAGGAAGGCTAGAAACCTTGGGTGAGGACAGGAGCCACGGTGGCCCCAAGAATGTGGTCTTAGAACTAACTAATAACATGTCAAAGCATGAGTGCTGCAATGAAGGACCTTCCATGGGTTTTCCATCTTTGTGCAACTTCCCACAGATTCAAATACCAGAAGAGAAATTTCCCTTGGCCTAGCTTAAGTTGGCCTTTGGCAAAGAGACGGCATAAGCTATTTAGAGCCCCCTCCTCACAAAAAAGACTACAGTGAGCATATGTTGGAAGAGGGTTTAATTCTCCAAAAGGAGGCATGCATGTTGGACAGCCCCAAAATATAAATGCCCATGCAATCCATTTACTGATTTCATTTCATCCAGCTTATTTGACAGTGTGCAATGGTGATTATTGGTTTATTTGTATATTTGTCATACAATCATTAATAAGGAAAGAGAATTTATCCCTAATTGGAGATTGTTTGTTAATAATTGCTAAGACATTCTGAGCAGTTGCCTTAAAAGGAACAAATATTCTGCAAGTTGAGGTCATACTGCCTTTAACATGAGGACATAACGGTTAAGGAATAGCAACTTGCACTGGTATTGTGTCCAAAAACAGGAACAAAACACTACCTTTTGCTGTTTTATTAATAAACACCTTGCTGCGGAATATATTATTTCAAGTGTATTTGGTGACAGGCTGATTGCATGCCATTTCTTTAAGGATGAACTGTAAAGGTGTGCTGTCTTGTAACTCCCGCATCAGTAAACAGAGTTGACTTTTACCAGTTGTCTGGCCGTCAATTCTCATCCAATCCTCATAGGTACAAAGTAGATTAAAACAATAAGCTTGCATTGGGCTGTCATTTAAGAATAGAAACTGGAAACTGCCTCCTAATTTCTGCACAGTGGGTCAGAACCGCTGCTAGCAATTTAAAATGTTTTAAAAACAGTAGGTCAGTCCCCAGATCAATTCATCAGTCAATCACTCATCAGAATTTACACAGTGTCCCTAAGGAACAGCTGTCTAGAGTGTTTAACCAAACTGAATAAACTCTGTGAAGGCCAAATCCCCAAATCAACCCTAGTATTAACATGAGTCTCTTCTGGTAAGGAATCAATCTAATTTCAGAGAAAGAAATTATAAGGCCTTGTCACATAAAACATTCTCATTGGAGTCAATAACTTATTAGAGATTACAAAAAAGTGAGCCAAATAATACAGCTTAAAATGATCTCCCCCAAATTAGAAATTAGACCCTTCTTCTGCTTTTCCTCTTCTATTTCCTCTTCCTTTTCATCATTTTTTCCTTTCCTTTCTACCTCTATCTCCTACTCACCTCCTCCATCATCAATACCATAAAGAACTACGTTTACCTCTATTAACCCTCAGTATCTGTGAAAAGGCTCTTCCATACTAAGCTGAAAATTAATATGAAGGGAAGTTGTCCATGACATATTAACCCAGCATTAATTTTGTCAATATGGTTACCTAGGTAGGTGTTCTCTGTCTCCCTCTTTCCAACATCTGGAACTCTGCTCCTAGAAAAATGGCTTTCCCAGACAGAAGTGAACAGCTTATAAATCAATGGTGTACTAATAGTTTTGCTGGAATCATGAGTCTAATTGCCATTAGACAATGAATGCCTGTCCTTTTGCCTAAAACAGTTGTTGGCAAATTACAGCCCAAAGGCCAAATCCAGCCTGCCTCTTGATTTTGTATATAGTTTTATTGGAACACAGCCACCAATCTGTTTGTCTATTGTGAATGGCTACTTTTGTACTATATCAGCAGAGTTGAGTGGTTGCAACAAGGATTACATGACTCAGAAAGCTGAAAATACTATCTGGCCTTTTGCAGAAAAAGCTTGCCATCCTCTACCCTGGGACTTCGCTAAGTGCTATACTGCAGTAAAGGGGAAAAGTACTATTCCTTTCTTTTAAAGAGCATGTCATCTTATTTGATTGAGAAGTTGATCACAGAGAAGATATTTAGTTACTAAGACAGAATTTAAGAAATGTCAAATTTGTACAGTATTGATTGCATTTATATAAATAATTCAGAGAGGAGAGATCAGGCTGATGACATCACAGAAAGCTCTGTTATGAAAATGAACTTTGCACAGTGGGCAGGTTTTGAATCAGAAAATTTCAAAGCTGGAAAGCAGATTTGAAGACATCTGGTCCAGGGGTTCCCTACCACTCACCCATAGGCCAGTGTCAATCTGTGATGTATTTTCTCCTAATTACCAATAAAAAGAAAAAAAATCACAACATGGCTGAGGATTTCAAGGCAGGGGTTATCCCATATCTGCCCAATGTGCACTATGTCTTCTTGTATGTGGTAAGCTTCATAAAGCCAAATTTATTCAACCTAAGAATTACATCCTTCCTACATTTGTGTTGAGATTTCCTTTTTTCTCTTTTTTGAAATGACACTGATGTGCTGTTTCTAAAATAATTTGTACCCTTACTTGGTAAAATAAAATTTGACCACCTGATATTTGCTCCCTCAATATTTTTTAACGTTCAATATGCCATGAAATCCAGGAGATTAGGAACTACAGACCTGAACAGGTTCTAGTCAATGTCCCAATTTCTTCTAAGTCAGTAGCACCAAATGGCTGATAGAATTGACTAGAAGAGAAGGCTTTACAGACAACAGGAGGAAGATGTTTCAGGTTGGGATTAACTGTCAATTTTTTCCCAACCCATGGCCATCAAACTGCATTTGGCTTTTGCACCAAAGACTCTCAATGCTCTAAATCTCCCACTTCCATCAAGCACTGCTCTGCAGAGCCTATTAGGAGCTTTCTTAAGTTCAAGCAAACATTCAGACTCACAAACCCATCATAGGCTACATGTGACTTTGGTCTACTAAAAAGGTTGGGATTCAGAATGCACACCTCCCAGGAGGGAGGGCAGCAGCAGGCATTCTTCTGTGGAAATCCTTGCAGCAGCCCATGTAATAATTATAATGGTTATCAGGGCATATATTTCGAGGTGACAGCTCGAGTGTAAGGAGACCAGATCTACATCAGGCAGGTATACTAGTACCCTGGCCCTACAGGAGCCAATCTCTCTTGTGACAACATAGGCAGAGTTTTCAGGGTGCATGCAAGGCACATACCCAGTTAAAAGTATATTCACCCCATTCAGGGAAGCCCATAGCTATGGCTTCCTATTAGTTACGTATTTTTCTCACAGTCAAAATGTAATCTTCCAAATATGGAGTCATTTTATCATTAGCAATGTTGCCTAGCAACAGTTGACATATTACCCTTATCAGGTTACCAGGGGAACAGAGCTGAGAATTAACGAAAAGGTTAAATTCCTACGCAGAAGCAAAGAGGGTTTTATTAACCCTTTGCCCACAACTGCCTCCCAAACCCTTAGAATGGCAGGTGACAAGCAAACATCTGGTCCTCTAACGTTACCAAGAAAACTGAGCAAGCAGGTTGTCTCATTCGGACAAGAGGGGAATGTTGATCCTCTCAAGTAACATCCCAGAGGTTCTGAGTTGCTGTACAACTATGAATAAAAAGCTTTTAGAATAACCATCACACTCTCATCCTTAAGACCTTTTCCCAAATACCTCTTGTTCCCAGAAGCCCTCCTTGGCCACCTTGATTAAACTGCATCCATATCGGCTATTCTCTATCATGGCACCATCTTCATTCCCTTCTATATCCCTTCCACTAAATGCTAATTTTAAAGTGTTCTGTTTACTTCCATTTTGGATATCTCCATCGGTAACATGTTGGCCTCTTTCTCCTAGGCATGTTGTTCAATATCTAGAACGTTGTATGTACGTGAACTAAGTATATGCATTTGATGAAGTGATAAATGAATGAAGCAAAGTGCTCAGAGCTGTGAGTGCTCACTGATCTAAGGTCCATTTTGCAGATTATATGCTGATCATCTCTCTTTTCCAGATAAAGGTTGAGGTTCATGTTGTTTGATCTCTTTCCCTTAAACTTAGACCTGTACCTCACACTTTAACTGGCCCAAAGTTCTGAAGAAAAGTCTGTAGGGATCTTCTTCATAAATTCTTTGCCTAGGCCTATGTCTATAAGAGTTTTTCCAACATTTTCTTCTAAAATTCTTACAGTTTCATGCCTCAGGTTTAAGTCTGTTATCCATTGTGAGTTGATTTTTGTGAAAGGTGGGACATGCAGATCCTGCTTCAGTCTTCTACATGTGGCTGTCCAATTTTTCCAGCACCATTTATTGAATAGAGATTTTTCCCCAGTGTATATTTTTGTCTGCTTTGTCAAAAATTAGATGGCTATATGAGGATGGCTTTATATCTGGGTTCTCAGTCATGTTCCATTGCTCTACATCTCTGTACTTGTGCTAGTACCATGCTGTTTTGGTTACTATAGCCTTATAGTATAGCTTGATGTCTGATAAATGGATGCCTCCCAATTTGTTCTTTTTGCTTAAGGTTGCTTTAGCTATATTGGGTCTTCTCTCGTTCCATACAAAGTGTAGAATTATTTTTTCTAGATCTGTGAAGAATGATGTTGCTATTTTAATATGGACTGCATTGAATCTGTAGATCACTTTGGGTAGTACAGACATTTTAACCATGTTGATTCTGCCAATCCATGAGCATGGTATAGTTTAATTTCTGTTTATGTCCTCTGCTATTTCCTTCCTCAGTATTTTGTAGTTCTCCCTGTAGAGGTCTTTTACCTCCTTAGTTAAATATATACCTGGGTATTTTATTGTCTATGTTGCTATTTTGAAGGGTATTGAGTCTTTGATTTGGTTCTCAGTTTAACTGTTGTTGGCGTATATGAATGCTACTGTTAGGGATAGGTGCAGGTTGACAGGAAAACAGGAGGGGGGCAAAAATGAAGAGGCCAATGAACATTTAGAAACAAACCTACAATAGCAGAAACTTGAGGTTAGGGACTTTTCCCAGCCAGGAGCATGCCTAGAAACTAGGAGCTCCTGTCCAAAGGTGACTTTTTCCCCATTAGCATAGTAAAAATCTTACCCACTAGTGCCATGAAAGTTTACAAAAGTCATGGCAACCCCTGGAACTTACCCTATAAGGATAAAATTGGGGAATGCCCTTAGTTCTAAGAACTCTTTACCCTTTTCCCAGGACAATGATGAATATTCCACCCATCATTTAACATATCATAAGATGTAGACATAAAAATAGAAGTGTGGTAAGACTCCAGTGTCTTCTCCACTTGCAGAGATAGACCAATTTCCCCCCAGGAACCATACTTTCCACTTTATATTTCTGTGCAAAAAGCCTGCAATTAAAGCTGCTTGTGTGAGTTGCTTGTGTCTGTCATCACTCCGTGGCACAGGCCCGGTTTGTGATTCTTCCAAGCCAGAAGCCAAAGAACCGAGCCAAGGACCCTCAAAAAAATCAACCCTGACACTACTGATTTGTGTACATTGATTTTGTAACCTGAGACTTTGCTGAACTTATTTGTCAATTCCAGGAGTCTCTTGGCAGAATATTTGGACTTTTCTAGAGATAAGATCATATCGTCAGCAAAAAGCAATAGTTTGACTACTTCTGTCTCTATTTGGATGCCCTTGATTTCCTTCTCTTGTCTGATTGTTCTGGCTAGGACTTCCAGCCCTATGTCGAATAGAGTGGTGATAGAAGGCAACCGTGTCTAGTTCCAGTTCTAAGTGGCAATGCTTTCAATTTTTCCCCATTCAGTATTATATTGGTTGTGGATTTGTAGTGTATGGCTTTTGTCATTTTTAGGTAAGTCCCATCTATGCCTATTTTGTTAAGCGTTCTTATCATAAAACAGTGCTGAATTTTGTCAAATGCTTTTTCTGCATCTATTGAGAGGATCATATGGTCTTTGTTTTTACTTCTGTTTATATGGTGAATGACATTTATAGATTTGCTTTTGTTGAATCATCCCTGCATCTCTGAGATGAAGCCCACATTGTTGTGATGGAATATTTTTTTGACGAGCAGCTGAATTTGATTTGCTAGGATTTTATTGAGAATTTTTGCATCTATATTCATAAGGGATATTCATCTGTATTTTTCTTGTTGAGTCCTTTCCTGGCTTTGGTATCAAGGTGATGTTGAAGCAATCTCAGCATCAACAAAAATAAATAAATGGGACCTGATCAAATTAAAAATTTCTGCACAGCCAAAGAAGCTATCACTAGAGTGAATAGACAACCTACAGAATGGAAGAAAATATTTGCATACTATACATCTGATAAAGGGCTGATAACTAGAATTTATATAGAACTCAGGAAAATCAGCAAGAAAAAATCAAACAACCCCATTAAAAAGTGGGCAAAAGACATGAACAGAAACTTTTCAAAAGAAAATAGACTAATGGCCAAGAAATATTTGAAAAAATGCTCAATGTCTCTAATCGTCAGGGAAATGCAAATCAAAACCACAGTGAGATATCACTTAACTCCTTTGAGAATGGCTTTTATCAAAAAGACTGAAAACAACAAATGTTGGCATGGATGCAGAGAGATAGGAACATTCACATAGTGTTGGTGGGACTTTAAAGTAGTACAACCTCTATGGAAAGTAACATGAAGAGACCTCAAAGAACTAAAAGAAGAACTACCATTTGATCCAGCAATCCCACTACTGGGTATCTATCCAAGGGGAAAGAAAAAGACATCTGCACTTGAATGCTTATAGCAGCACAATTCACAATTGCAAAAATGTGGAAATAACCCACGTGCCCATCAATTCATGAGTGGATTAATAAAATGTGGTATATGTGTACCGTGGAGTACTACTTACACATAAAAAAAAATGGTGAACTACCTATTGTATTATCCTGGATGGAGCTGGAGCCCATTGTTCTAAGAGAAGTATCACAAGAATGTAAAAACACCTATTTACATGCTCTGCGATTTCCTTCCTCAGTGTTTCATAGTTCTCCCTATAGAGGTCTTTTACCTCCTTAGTTAAATATATTCCTAGGTATTTTATTTTCTTTGTTGCTATTTTGAAGGGTATTGAGTCCTTAATTTGGTTCTCCGTTTGACTGTTATTGGCATATATGAATGCCTCTGATTTGTGTGTGTTGA
>JAQIFY010003146.1:0-12782 GCA_028533085.1 Varecia variegata | reverse complement strand
GGCCAACTAAAATATATATAGAAAAAATTAGCCGGGCATAGTGGCGCATGCCTGTAGTCCCAGCTACCTGGGAGGCTGAGGCAGTAGGATTGCTTAAGCCCAGAAGTTTGAGGTTGCTGTGAGCTAGGCTGAGGCCACGGCACTCACTCTAGCCAGGGCAACAAAGCGAGACTCTGTCTCAAAAAAAAAAAAAAAAAAAAAAAAAAGTTGTTTATCACAGTAAAAACTGTTTATTTAAAAATATTTTTAAATAACAGGAAAGTTGCAAAAATAACACAAAGAACCCCTGGATTTCCCGTTGTTAACCTTTGACCACTTTTGCTTTACTCTGTGTGTATATATGTATAGTTTTTTTTCAAAACCATTTAAGAGTAAGTTGCTGAGATGTGATGCCCGTTGCCCTTGAACAAAAGCCCTCTCCTGCACGACCGCAGCCCCTCCTCCCTCCACCCTCCACGTGGCCTTGCTGGTGCGAAGCCCGTGTGTCCTCCTCGCCCCCAGTCACCCTGCTCCCCACTGACAGGTCGTGGGCTGCGCCTCCGTCGTCCCTCTGCCTCCTCAGTGTTGCTGAAGTTTCCTGTCTGGATTCTTACTTTCATTTTAGTGCAGTTTGGGGCACAGGTGTGGGTTTGGTTGGCAGTGAGACCAGAGTGTGGTCAGTTCACCCTGTTTAACCAGGCTCTGCGTGGGTTTGTGTTTGTTTTGGTGATCGCAGTATTAAAGACAGTTTTGGGATTAAAAGTATTCACGTTCTCACTGCCCTAAAAAACACTTTTTGTTGTTTGTTGCTTCTCAGCCCCACATGCATAGCTATTGCATTTTGTTTTGAAATATTTAATACACACCAGAAGCTGTAAGTCACCACAGAGAGAGCTGTGATGGCATCCACAGGTCCCCTGCGGCTCAGGGACGCAGCAGCTCCGCCCGGCTCCCACGGCCTTCGGGTCACTCCGCCAGCAAGGCTCCCTCTCCTGCCTGTGTGTGTGTGTCCTGTGCTAAGCACGTTCTAATATACTGGCTCCACACTAGATGTCAGAGCCACCGTGTAGACGTGTGTAACCAGTGTGTTTTTACTTGTGTGTGGCATTCCACTGTGTAAGTGTTTCACAACATACGTATCCAGTCTCCTGTGGAGGGTACCTTGCTTGTTTTTTCTATTGCAAGTATTGCTGTTATTAGTATTTCTGTGCCTGGTCCCCGTGTGCAGGGGCAGAATCTCACCAGGGCATGTTCCTGGAGACTGCAGGTATAAGGCATACACACCTGCACCTTTATCAGATGTTGCCAGGTGTTTCTCCAAGGTGGCCTGTGCCTCCACAGCACTGTATGGCACTCCCAAAGCTCTGTATTCTCAACACGTCATACTTTCAGACCGTTTGACTCTTGCTGATCTAATGGAAAGGAAGTAACGTCTCACTGGGGGTTGAATTTGCATTTCTCAATTACTAGTGGTTTGTTGCCTGTTCCATTCATATCTCCAGTTCTGTCAGTTGCCTGTTAATGTCTTTTGCCCATTTTTCGGCAGTGCTGTTTGTCTCCTGATTGCTGGTGGGAGTTCTTTACATTTCCTTGGTCAGGATTCCTGGTTGGTTACATGTGCTGTTAATGTTGCTTCCTGATCTGTACCTTATCTTTGTACTTTTCTTCTGTGTTTTGAATGAATTGAAGTTTTCCATTTTAATGTGGTCACATTGATCAATCTTTGTCTTTGTGATTTATGCTTTTTTTTTGAAACAGGTTCTTGCTCTGTTGCCCTGGTTAGAGTGCAGTGGCGTTAGCCTAGCTCCCTGCAACCTCAAACTCCTGGGCTCAAGGGATCCTCCTGCCTCAGCCTCCCAAGTAGCTGGGACTACGGGCATGCACCACGACACCCAGATAATTTTTTTTTTTTTTTTTTGTAGTGATGGGGTCTCAATATTGCCCAGGCTGGTCTCAAACTCCTGGCCTCAACTAATCCTCCCGCCTTAGCCTCTCAAAGTGCTGGGATTACAGGCATGAACCACCGCACCACACCTATGGTTTATACTTTTTATCTTGTGATGTATTACTTTAAAAACCTTTTAAGTTAAAAAGAAAGACAATTTTGCTTCCTTTGTGTAGGAAACAATTGAAGATGTTGAAGAAATGCTCAACAACCTCCCTGGTGTGACGTCAGTTCACAGCCGTTTCTACGATCTCTCCAGTAAATACTATCAGACCATCGGAAATCACGCATCCTACTACAAAGACGCTCTGCGGTTTCTGGGCTGTGTTGACATCAAGGACCTGCCAGGTAACGTGGGCCATGGAAGTCCGTGTCACACAGGGGCGTGTTCCCCAGGTAACGTGGGCCATGGAAGTCCGTGTCACACAGGGGCGTGTTCCCCAGACATAGCGACGTGGGGTGCGTGAGGTGACAGGTCTCAGATCACTCAGATGGATTCATCCTGTTTTGAAGCAAAGGTGGGAAGGTTTGTTCAAGCTCTAGTTTCTGCGTTGTATTTGTCTCCAGCATTTAATGCAGCTGAAAATGAGGCTAGTTCCTCCTAGCCCCTCTCCCGTTCCTTCTCTAGGGTCTCACTGCCCAGGGCAGAGGTTTTTGTAGGAAGTACAGGATGTAAGTACCTTCCAACCACCCCTACCCCTGCAGCTGAGACCCCTGTTCTGAAAACTGAAATTTCAGACTTCTGGGAATAAATTAGAAAATTTTCCAAGGATTCAAGTGTGGAAAGAAAAGTGACCAGTGGGTTTGGGGGAAAGTATAAGAAATGTGTTTTTAGAAAAGAGATTTCTAGCATGTTTTAGATGTTTCTCACCATATATTATTGAGGCTCACGAGACCAGCAACGCTTACAAGTGTTGATGCAGTTCTGGTTCCTGTATCTCGAGAAAAATGTATTAAGAAGAGCAACTCATGTGGTCAAGAGAATAAAGGACTTGCTGTATAGGAACAGAAAGTACATTAATTCTAGACTAAAAAGAGGCTAAATTCGGTAATGTGAAGATAAATAAGAGGTAGCACTACTTCCCATAGCCGGTAAGGGATTTAAGGAACTCGTTACTCTAGGAAGTAGCACAGGCTGAAAGTATGAAAAGATTCACATAAATTTAGGACAAAAGTAATAAATGATTATGCTTCCCACAAAACTCATGTGGTTCCTGGCATGATCCAAGTCAATCCAGTACTTGAGAGGAGGTGACTGGTGTTAGGCTTTGTGATTTAACCATTCCAAAGAATGGTTGCTTTACTTTTTTGTTACGTGAGATTTTTAAAGCCAAACAGGACTGATTGTTGTAACTGGGCCCGTGTTGCTACTCAGTGTCGGAGCAGCAGGAGAGAGCGTTCACGCTGGGACTGGCGGGACTTCTTGGCGAGGGAGTTTTCAATTTCGGAGAACTCGTAAGTTGGTCCTGGGCTCAGCTTCTTTAACAAGGGGAGACTGGCTGTTCTCGTCCGCTGACCGCCTGTCCTCACAGCTCATGCACCCTGTGCTGGAGTCGCTGAGGGGCACCGACCGGCAGTGGCTGATCGACACCCTCTACGCCTTCAACAGTGGCAACGTGGAGAGATTCCAGACTCTGAAGACGGCCTGGGGCCAGCAGGTGGGTCTCCACGATGCCGGCTGTTCATTCACTGATTCAACAGATGTTGGTTGAGCTGCACGCCAGGCACACGGGGAGGCACCGGGCACACGGGGAGGAGAGGAAGACAGGCAGGGCCCTGCTCTTTCAGAGCAGGAGCTGAGTGGTTAGTTGGGTGCAAGATCTGGCCCAGTGCTGCAGGGGAAACGTAGGGGGTGTTCTGAGAGGATGGAAGAGAGCTAGGGCCCTTCGTCCGTGCTGGGTTGGGGGGTCTCACAGAAGGTGTCCCAGAAGTAGGGACGCTCTGCGTCCCGTGGGGCTGAGTGAAAAGCAAACTTGACAGAGCAGAAGGAGACTTGCAGCGTGTGCACTGCCCGGGAAGAGCGTGAGGCAGCTGAGAGGGTGCTGAGGGCAGGGACGGGATGCGAGCCTGCGGGGTCGGGGCAGGCCAGGAGGCGGCCGCGGAGGGCGGGCACAGGGCTTCAAAGCCCGTGTGGATGTGGGAGTTAGTGAGAGGTGCTTAACAAGGACTTGATCTTTCACAGTAACAGTCTTTTTAGATAAAATTACTAGAAGCAAACATTACTGAAATACTAACTGTGGCAGGAGTTATTGTGTTATTTTTTTACTTTTCTGAAACTTTCAATTTTCTCAAATTTTAAAATAAACTTATAAAATTCACCCATAACGGAGCGGGGCAGATACGGCTGACGGCACTGTGAGGAGGCAGGAGGCAGCCCGCCAGGCCAGCTGTGGTCTGAGCATGTACCGATGCCCCAGAGAAAACACGTGCCACTCGGAGGTGGCCAGCCATGGCACGTAAACAAAAGCAGGACGTTCAGAGGTGCTTTCGAGCAGCGCCTGTCCAAGCAGCAAAAGCCTGTCCAGGGGTGGCGAGACAGCCCTTTCGAAGAGCTTGACCTGCCAAGTGTCCGTGGCAGAAACGTCCCTGCCGGAGCTGCCGGCGTCGGGTCTGAGTTGCTAAACGTTCCTGTCGAGAAATCAAGTCTCCTTGGTTTGGTTCTGTGCTCACCGCATAACCCTTTGACGCACCCACAGGGAGAGAGTGCACTGGTCTTGCAGAGGTGTATTCTAGTTCTCATGACAATGACACTTCTCATGATAAATTAATAACTTGCTCTTTGGACTCACAACAAGTGTCTAGAGCCTGAGGAGTCTGTCCTTCCCAGGGATGCCACTGACCGTGCCGACCACACAGGCGGCACCTCCCGAAAGCCTTCCGGGACGTGGGGGGCTTCCTGACGTACCCTGTGCCAGCAGAGCCTCCGTGGCCCTGCCTGATGGTGTTTGTGACATTCGTGTGAGTCTTGTCGGTTCCCGTCTTAGGAAACAGCCTTTCAGTTAGGGGCTCTTGTGTAGCTCAACTAAGGAAAGTGGAGTTCAGACCCAGTAAAGCTGCCACGAGCTTCAGCCGTCTACAGCGTGAGCTGTTTGGATCTGCCCTGTTGTGGAAAGAATTGCAAAGCCCAGGGTAGGAAACTGATCAGCACAAACGTGGACGACAGTGCTCTGTCTTTCTGCTCTTCACAGCCTGACTTGGCGGCAAACGAAGCCCAGCTTCTGCGGAAGATCCAGTTGCTGTGCCTCATGGAGGTAAGCGCACGCCGGAGGGGAGCGCACGCCGGAGCTGCCGTGTCTGTGGGCCCGGCCAGGTCAGGCCCTGCACGCTGCCGGCCTCCCGAGCGCAGGCTAAAACCTCAGTGACTCTTCTGCCCCACGCCACCCTCTGCCACCCTCCTCTTCCCTTCACCAGCACTTGCGTTTGAAGTTGGTAACGGGGCTGAGCTCTGACGACGACGCCTCAGAGAGGTCCCCCAGCCGGCTGAGCCGAAATGCAACGGCTGCTCCCTGACCTGGCGCGGCACCTCCCCGAGGCACAGTCACGCCTGTCCCTGCTCGCCCGTCTGTCCACACTGGGGCTCAGCTTCGTGGGGACATGGGCCTTGTGTTTTGGGTCACATGGTGGCCCACATGGGGCCTCAAGTGCTCGTCCAGGGACTGAATAATGGTTATTGTTAAAAATCCCAATGAAGCTCACTTTCGCCATTAACCTTATCTAAGTATTGAAAGATTGGTCTTAGCACCATACGTGACCAATATTAGGAAACTTGCGATGCTGGGGGTTCTAATAAGATGATTTCTATTTTCAGAGCAAGAATTGACAAATGTATCCTAATCAGTTAGTTCTCTGACAATTTTTATTTGGAAAAATAGTTTTAGATAGTTAATGACAAAAATTTTTTTCAGATGACTTTTACACGGCCTGCCAATCACAGACAGCTCACCTTTGAAGAAATTGCCAAAAGCGCTAAAATCACAGTGAATGAGGTACGGTCCCCGGATGCAGGATGTCACGGCAGCAGAGCTGCCACCGGGAGGGTCAGGGACTGTGGTGTGGGCGCTCTGCTCCCCACACTGTCAGGGACGACAGGGGAAACGGCACCGTGTCTCAGCGCCACCCGAGTCCTGGGTGTGTCGGGGTCTTACGCGAGCCCCTCCTTCCGCACAGGTGGAGCTGCTGGTGATGAAGGCGCTCTCGGTGGGGCTGGTGAGAGGCAGCATAGACGAGGTGGACAAGCGTGTTCACATGACCTGGGTGCAGCCCCGAGTGTTGGATTTGCAGCAGGTGATGTGATTGAAACCCACACTTTCCTTGGTGGGTGTTTTGAGTTGTGTCTATGTTGTCTTAGTTTCGCTTGGAGGGAAGCCATTTGGGAAGGAACTATTGTTAGACAAGAGGTTTTGGAGAATGTATTACTGTTGTCGGGTTTTTCTGAGAACCTGATAGAACGTAAGTCTGGGATTTGAACCCTGCATTTAAAAGCTTATGACGACAGCAGTGCTGGTTGTGCTGAGAGGCCTGTTAATCCTAAGATTGGGGCACCCCTCAATCACGTTCCTGTCCTGTGATCTGAGCCCCATCCATCCTGTTCACATTGGCTGGGAACCCGACACTGGGTTTCCTCTGCTCTTGCCTGCTTTCTTTCCTGCAAGTTTCTAAAAATGTCCTTTGATAAGAATTGACCGGGCAGCCCCCTCAGCCCACCGCACCTCCCGGCTCAGACGTCCCTTTGGTCAGAGCTGCCAGCAGGTGCTGCGGCGTTGGCCGCCTGGCCTGTGACTCACGCGTGTCCCACTGCCCCGTGACCCGCTTTGCACTGCAGATCAAGGGGATGAAGGACCGCCTGGAGTTCTGGTGCACCGACGTGAAGAGCATGGAGATGCTGGTGGAGCACCAGGCCCACGACATCCTCACCTAGGCCCGGCATCCCTGCCTGCCTGCCTGGAGGCGGTGTTTCTGCGGCAGGTGACACTGGCAGCTGAGAAGATTCACGTTGAGTTTGGGTGGGGGTTGGGTCCCGTGTGGAGTAGAGACTGTTGCAGTGAAAGCAGGGAGACTCCGTCGTGGGTCTCCTGCCGGGGAGAGGGGTCCCCAGGTCTCAGTTTGACAAGGGAGGAGGAAGTGGCCCTCCTGTCGGAGGACACGCACCCCACGGTTGATCTCCATCTGCATCTACCTTTGTGAACACCTTTTGCCATGTGGCTGGAGAACGTCCCTACAATAAACACCTGTGCTTTGTTCTTTTCGTGGTTCTGCTTCCTTGGGCTTAGCTCCCAGGTCAAGCCTGCGCCTGACGAAAAGCATGAGCTGGAACCCAGGGAGGTCCCGGGGGCTTCGGCCTCGGCCCCTGCGCTCCCTGCACGTCCCGGTGGGCGGAGCCTGGCACTGGGGACCCAGGAAGCCCGTCCTGTCTGCCCCCCGAGAGCCGGGCGTCCACACCCTGGCCACCACACGTCACGCAGAGCCTGCGGCTGCTGTGACCCCAGGACAGCTCGGGGCGAGGTGTGAGGAGCCCAGTCTGGGAGTGGGAGGGCGCACGAAGAAGAGTCAGTGAACACGGCTGGGAGGAGGCTTTAATGCGACCTCAGCCCTGTGCCGGGCGTCCGCGGAGGCGTCACGCTGTGGAGCCCTTCTTGTAGCTCTCCAGGTGGCTTAGGACCCAGCCCGCAGGAACCAGGAAGCTGAGGAACATCATGGTGAGCCCCACGGCCTGCTCCTAGGGGGGAGAGCACAGAGTCCACCCAGCCCGGTCACTGGGGGGGGCCGTCCACCTGCCCTCTGTCCCCGCAGTGCCACTGGATGGGACAGACTGCCTGCCCCTCCCTCCCCAGCCGTGTGGTCTCTCTGCAGACCTCTCCCTGGTGGGGTCACAGGCAGTGAGTCACCACTGTCATCGCCAAGGCTGGCGGCCTCAGCCCTCAGCAGCAGCCGCCCGGGGCTTCTGTCCCTGTGGGGGCTGCTGGTCACAGCCCCCTCCTCTGCCAGGAGCCTGCCCGGCTGCCTTTGCCGACTCGCAGGGCTGCGGTTCACGCCGGGCGGGCGTCAGAACCACGGCCCAGACACGGTGCGTGCTGCGCTCTGGTTCCCCGGGGCCGTGCGTGTCGGGGGCCGCACGGAGGGCAGAAACCAGCAGGATTTTAAGGTGAGAGTGGACGAGCACAGGGTCCCCCCTCCACGTGGCAGTGCCGCCCAGAGGCCGGGTGGTGCTGCGTCTGCATGTGCCCCCCGGAGCCCAGGTTCTCAGTGGCTGGACTCAGAGCCAGGTGCTGAGGCAGCAGCCGGATGTCACCCTCACTCAGTTTCCCCCTAAAGCGGGGCCTGGCCCAGCCCCCAGCCCCGTTTTCCAAAACTGAGTCAGATGCCAGGATGCAGGCGGGTCCTTTTGACTTTAGCCCCCAGAGCTTCAAAACCAAATCTGGCCTAGGATAGGGACCTTAGTCTGGGTACAGGGCTTAGTCACATGACCTTGGGCAAATGACCTTCACGACCTTGGCTTATTTCTGCTTGAAACGGAGACACCCGTAATCTGCAGTGGAGAGGGTCGACTTGGGTTTCAGTTTTCCCCTGTTCTCTCCCCTGACCCCTGGAGCAGCTGCACTCTTGCCGTCTGGCAGAAAGAGCAGCTACAGCAGACGCCCTTTGCGGAAGGTGAGTGGGCCCCTCCCGACCGCGGGCCGTGGGCCTGCAGGTGAGGACTGCAGGGACCCGTTCCCAGCATTCAGACTCCAGGGCCGCCTCTCCCCTCTACCAGCCAGACCTCTGCCGCCCGAAACCCAGGAAATGAGCCGAGTTCTCGGGCTGCCCACTGCCGCCTTGGGGGTCACTTACCGCGGGGGAGGTGGGTGTCCTGGCCGGCTTGGCAGAGATGTGCACCTTGGGAACAGTCCAACCCCGCAGGGGGGCTTGGAGCAGCCTGAGGGCGGGGGGCAGCCTGGACATGGCTCTGCGCTCGGCTCCTCCCGGAGTGTCCTCCGCTCACTTGGGTGTTGGGGCTTTTTATAGCCAAAGCAGGAGCTACAGCTGTCCCCTCCTGTCACAGGGCTTGGCAGAAAGGATGCCTGCTTGGAACTGGGTGACAGCAGGCCTCAGACCAGCAGGCCCTGTCCTGCTCTCGCTGATGTGACCAAGGGCAGGGCCAAGGAAGTCAGGTTTGCGAGCGCAAGAGGGGACAGTGACATAATTTTAAAGTAAACCATAAATGCCTGGCGTATCCGCCATGCAGTGCTATGTCGAGCTGCCTGAGCCGGATGAGCTCTGCTCGTTCCCAACCGTCACCGCCAGAGTGGCCCCGAGTGGCCCCAGAGCAGCCCGGTGTGCTGAGCCTGGCTCCACACATGTGGCCTGACTAGGCAGGCTCTGCTCCTCCGTGCATGGTGGGCTGCCCTGGGGGGACGAAGTGCAGCACTTTCTGAGGGCCCACTGCGGGCAGGGGCCCTGTCTGACCCCAAGTCCCTGCCCTCGGGGCGCACGGTAGGTCGAGGTGCCCAGGGCCAGACATGCTGGGTTAGTTGGGCTCCAGCCCAGACCTCTTCTGCAGATAATGAGCTGTTCGTTCTTTCCCACGGCAAACACCTATTAATAAATTTGTTTACCTGCTCCCTGGGAGACTGTGTCACTCACACCTTCTCTCAGAGCGAAACCCCCAGGCAGCCTGTGCCCCGTGCCCCTGACCTTCCACCAAATGCAAAGGTCCATTTTCCGGCCTTTTTCTCCGTGGCTGCTGCCTGACGAACCTGGCTTTCCGTCCACTTCATCCAGACCCGGCCTGGCCTTGGTGGCTCCAGGCGAGCAGCCCACCCTCTCCAGACATCCCCTGGTGCCCGTGCAGACAGCCTCGGCACCCAGGCTGCTCCTGGCGCTCACAGTCGCTGGGGTTTGTGACCACTGGCCTTTATCCCCACCTCATGGCCAAGTTCCCAAGGTCCTGGGTGCCCCCAGCCTTCTGCAGTCCCTTCTCAGCTGCTCACGCGAGTGTCCACACGTCTGCCTCAGTTTCCCTGCGGTGCTCACGCTGTGCCTCAGTGTGCCGACCACCCACCTCCCCACAGCAGCCCAGACAATCCTGCAACAGCCGAGTCTCTTCACCGCCTCGTTCCATACCCAGCAGCAGGCTCCCCTCCCCCGAGGCCTGCGTGGCCCGACCTCCGACCTCCGCCTGCCTTACCTGTCCCTGCCCCTCCCCACCTCTCCCTGCACCCCACACCAGCTCCTGCCTTGTCCCAGATGGGAGCCAATCACAGTCCCAAAAGACACAATCCTGAATGCCATAATCTCAAAAGATCAAAATTCTGAAATATGATTCTGGAAAAATAATATAAAAATTATTTAACAGATATTTATATTTTTAAAAGAGGGTTTATTTGAGAAAGAAAAACACGACAGAGGGCCGGGCTCAATTGCTCACGCCTGTAATCCTAGCACTCTGGGAGGCCGAGGAGGGAGGATCGCTCGAGCTCAGGAGTTCGAGACCACCCTGAGCAAGAGCGAGACCCCATCTCTACTAAAAATAGAAAGAAATGATTCGGACAGCTAAAAATTTATATAGAAAAAATTAGCTGGGCATGGCGCATGCCTGTCGTCCCAGCTACCCGGGAGGCTGAGGCAGTAGGATCGCTTAAGCCCAGGAGTTTGAGGTTGCTGTGAGCTAGGCTACGCCACGGCACTCTAGCCCGGGCAACAGAGCGAGACTCTGTCTCAAAAAAAAAAGAACACGACAGAATGCTGCATAGGCCACTTTACACAATAAAATAGGCAATAATAACATACCTTTTTTTTTTTTTGAGACGGAATCTCACTCTCTGTTGCCCGGGCTAGAGTGAGTGCCGTGGCGTCAGCCTAGCTCACAGCAACCTCAAACTCCTGGGCTCAAGCATCCTCCTATCCTGGCCTCCCGAGTAGTTGGGACTACAGGTGCCACCACGCTCGGCTAATTTTTTCTATTTTTAGTAGAGACGGGGTCTCGCTCTTGCTCAGGCTGGTCTTGAACTCCTGAGCTCAAACGATCCTCCCACCTTGGCCTCCCAGAGTGCTGGGATTACAGGCGTGAGCCACCGCGCCCGGCCTCAACATGCATATTTTTGCAAGCATAAATACAAGTATACCAATGACAACAGTTATGAGCAGATGAGCTGTATTCCCAAAGAAACAGGTCAAAAAGAGAAATGTATGAACACATATCCCTCTGGTTGGTCATTGGCAGCACTCAGCTCTGTAACCTCAGTCATGGAAACACGAACGGGCACCCTAAGGCTCCCAGCAGGATCGGCCACGAGCCAGGATGGGTCCCCACAGCACACGCCATGCCCAAAGAGCCGAGACAACAAGACAGTTTATCGTCCACAAGTGCAAGTGTACAAAAAGTACATCTCTTCATTCACTGAGGAAGTTCTGGTGATTTTACAAAGTCAACATTGTGATAATGCACTTTCACGGAGTCGAATTTGCAAAAAGTGCATAAAATGAACTAGAACTCTCTAAAGTCTCTACACAGTGTAAACCTCCAGTACAGAAATGGTGCAAAGACTAACAGTGTGTCAAAAATATGTAAAAAATAGGCTGGGCACGGTGGCTCACGCCTGTAATCCTAGCACTCTGGGAGGCCGAGGCTGGCGGATCATTTGAGCTCAGGAGTTCGAGACCACCCTGAGCAAGAGCGAGACCCCGTCTCTACTAAAAATAGAAAGAAGTTAGCTGGACAACTAAAAATATATAGAAAAAATTAGCCGGGCATGGTGGCGCATGCCTGTAGTCCCAGCTACTCGGGAGGCTGAGGCAGTAGGATCGCTTAAGCCCAGGAGTTTGAGGTTGCTGTGAGCTAGGCTGACGCCACGACTCTCTAGCCTGGGAAACAGAGTGAGACTCTGCCTCAAAAAAAAAAAAAGGTAATAAATAATGCTGACAATTTATAATAGTGGGAAAAAGCTAAAAAAAGGAAAAAAACTGTAAAGAAAATTGAACAAGTGAAAAAGTGTCTTACAAGGGTCGATTATGGGCCACTTCCCGGAGAGAGTCCACAAGAGCCAGCCGACCTGCACCGTCACTGGGCGTGTTTTAGAGTCTTGCGTCACGGTGAACAGCTGCTTTTTCTCCTCTCAGGACATGGCTCTCCTCGGAGAAAACGGGCACGTTCATTTTGTACGTGATGCCACTCTTTTGGAAATTCTTCTGTGATTCCTGTAATTATCATGTTCAGGATTTGGGATTTAGGGATTTTAGACTTTAGAGACTTCAACACTCGGGACTGTGTCTGTCAGGGTCACGATCCTTGCTTGTCCCAGACCTCACACACGCCCGCCCCACGCCGGTGTCTCTGGCTGGACAGCCTTTCCCTCATGTGCTAACTTGTTTCTTCGGATCATGTAGGCTTTGTTCAAATGACATCTCTTCAGATATCTCTTGTTTATTGTCTGATTCCATAGCTGGAATATGAGCCCATGGGGGGAGGGACTCTGTTGTGTTTGCCATTGAGTCTCTGGGGCCCGGAGCAGTGTCTGGTTTAGCAGATTTTTCAGTCAATGTCAGATGGACGGATAGATGGGTAAATGCATATGGGGGTGGAAGAAAGGGTGGATGGATGGATGGGTGGATGGAAGATGGGTGGGTGGATGGGTGGATGGATGGGTGTGGATGGACAGGTGGATTGGTGGATGGAAGATGGGTGGATGGATGGGTGGATGGATGGGTGTGGATGGACAGGTGGATTGGTGGATGGAAGATGGGTGGGTGGATGGGTGGATGGATGGGTGTGGATGGACAGGTGGACGGAAGATGGGTGGATGGATGGATGGGTGGGTGGATGGATAGATGGATGGGTGGGTAGGTGGATGGGTGGGTGTGGATGGACAGGTGGGTGGATGGG
>JAQIFY010003145.1:0-12782 GCA_028533085.1 Varecia variegata | reverse complement strand
GTATTTCCAGCCCTGTAGACTTGCAAACAGCAACACAGCTAAGAAACAAATGCAGGGCATTCTAATTAAACTCGAATCTCTTCTTCTGGCAGGCCTGGGGCCAGGCCCCTCCCTGTAATGTGAGCAGCACAGTCACCTTTTTACCTAAGCTTTTTGAGTTAGTTTTCTGTCACTGGCAAGCAAGAAACATCTACCTAATTCACAGAATTAGACTGATTTTAAGTTTAAGGTGAGCACATCAGCTATAATCTTTCTGTATGGAGAGTCACTGAATCATTCAAAATTATTTTTCACTAATTTTATTTCTTTCTTTATTTTAAATAGATAATATTGTCCTGTGTCCCAAACAGCAAAAAGTTAAAAAAAAAAAAAAAAAAAAAAAGTGCACAATGATGTACTCTCTAACTCACATCCCTTCTTACCCTGGTCTCCACCCCTCCGCCCTTCCCCACCACCAGGGGACCACTGTCTTTAGTTTCTGATGTGTCCTTCCAAAGTACAAGTAAATGCAGAAGTATATATTCGTAGGTTTCCAATTTTCTTATACAAACAGAAACATACTGAACCCACACTTTTGCATCTTGATACAATTTTTTTTCACTGAACGTTGTATCTTAGATATTTTTCCTTATTAGTTCATAGAAATCTCCTTCATTTAAAACATCTTTTTATTTTAATCCATTGTAGGATGTATCATAATTTATTTAGCCCGACTTCTTTTGTGAATTGGCTGTTTACTATATTTTGCTAATATCAAGATACTAGAGTGACTAATCCCTTGCATTTGTTATTTTGTACATTTGAGCACATTTTAATAGGATAAATTCCTAGAAGTAAAGTTTCTGAGTCAAAAGGTATATACATTTTTGAAAGTGGGGCAGGCTGTGCATGAGTGGGGGCAAGGGGTATATGGAAAGTATATCTTCCACTCAGTGTTTCTGTAAACCTAAAAATGCTCTAAACATAAAGAATATTAATTTTTTAAATAAAATAAAACAAAAAGGTATATGAATAAAAAATATTTATCAATCACTGACTATATACTATCTGCTAAATTTTCAGGTTTTGTGCTCAGTACTAGTGTTACAATGACAAATATTCATGCATGTGTGAGGGTGTGCAGAGGTAGTTAGAAGATTAATTCCATGGAACTGAAACCATACCAATCATTAGTTTCCCAGGTTTTGTTTGTGGGGTGAAGGGAAAGGCCCTTTAAAAATTCCATGTTATTATACCCTCTAGCTAAAGCCTAAAATTCTACAATTAATGACTCACTTAAAGTAACCATTTTCTCTTTGTGCAGGCTTATTAAAAAACATAAATACCATTGGAAAAAATAAAACCCTAAGGAGGTATACCTATAACACTACTGTAATCAGACTGAATCATAATTATTTACGTAGCTACCTCCCCTCATAGACTGTGCTGATTTCCACGATGTCCATGTTTAGCATAGAATTGCTGCTCCATAAATCTATGCCAAATGGAATTGTGTTAAGTAACAAGTGAAAACATTAGGTAATTTACTGTGTGCTCTGCTATTTGGTTTATGAGATGTTTTCTCCTATGACAGGTGGGGTCACATTGGCAGCCAGAAATTACTGAATGTCCTAGGGTGAAGAGCTTTCTGCTGAAATGGGAGAAAAAAGAAAAAGGAAAGATGAGGTGCTTTCAAGACACACTTGACCCACTTTACTATTCTATCTGCCACTAACTCACTCCACAGGAACCTTTTACATGGTGATGTCAAGAACAGAGCTCTCTGATATGACTCAGAAACTGTGTGCTTTAGAGGCTGCTTATTTTTCACTTGTGTTTTCTTTTCTTTACATGGAAAATGTACTTTTGTGTTTTTTGAAGCTAAGATCTACTCACAGGTACTGGAATATGTTAGTATTCTCATAATTTGAGAGAATTTGTATTCTCATTATTGTGAAGAAACAAAAATGAAATAATTGGGTCTTTGGTGAAGTTGCCTCCTTTGATTATTAACATTTGTTTTAATACTGGTAGGAGAGTGATGTAAAGAGGAAGCAGGATTGAGACACGCCCTCTTCACTATAACTTTTCCTTGACCTTTGACCAGAGGGCTAGTAATTACACTGATAAAGATGCATTTATTGGATCTTGAAGCCTTTTCAGTATTGCTCTTGTTTTCGCAGTTATCCCTTGGTATTCCTGGAGATTGGTTCCAGGACCCCACCCACACCCCAGGATACCAAAATCCAGGGATGTTCAAATCCCTTATATACCCTACAAACGTGGGGTGGGGAAAAAATTATATATATATATATACCCTACACACATCCTCCCATATACGTCAAGTGATCTCTAGTTACTTATAGTACCTAACACAATGTAAATGCTATGTAAATAGTTGTAATAATATATTTTTATTTATGTCATTTTTATTCTTATATTGTTATTTTTAATTTTTACCTATTTCCAAATATTTTTGATCCATTATTGGTTGAATCAGCAGATGCAGAACCCATGGTTAAGGAGGGTCAACTATATATGATCACAAAATAGATATTCAAGTTAAAAAAATACAAAGAGCCAACTGAAAGAGCTTCCAATGGCCAAAGTGGGGACAATTTTATCAATAAAAATAAATATTGCAATGCTATATTACAACCCAAAATATAAAATAAGTCTATACTCATATTAATAAATGATTGAATAAGAAATGGAGAATAGAAAAATCTTCAGTGCAGAATTCCAAATATTAATAAATCATGTAGATATTCCTCTCTCGAGAAGATGAAGCATAACTCCCTATTCCTTAAGTGCGGGCTATATGTGAGGACTTCCATCCAAGGAGTACAACAGGGAAAAGAAGGTAAAAAAGAATAACTTTACAGTGGAGAAACCTGACAAATACAGTTACGTGCCTCATATGGACTTGATATGTTCTGTGAAAGCCTCATTTGGCGATTTTGTTATCGTGGGAACATCATAGAGTGTACTTACGCAAACCTAGATGGTATGGCCTACTCCACACCCAGGCTATATGGTGTGGCATATTGCTCCTAGACCAGGGATCCCCAACCTATGATAATTTGTATAATTATTTCATTATACATAACAATGTAATAATAATAGAAATAAAGTGCACAATAAATGTAATGCGCTTGAATCATCCCAAAACTATTCCCCCACTTCCCTGTCTGTGGAAATATCATCTTTCATGAAAACGATTCCTGGTGCCAAAAAGGTTGGGGACCATTGTCCTAGACTACAAACTTGTACAGAATGTTACTGCACTCAATACTATAGGCAATTGTAACACAATGATAAGTATTCATGCATCTAAACATATCTAAACATAGAAAAAGTACAGTTACAATATGCTATGAAAGGTAAAAGATGATACACCTGTATAAGGCATTTAGCAAGAATGGAGTTGCTCTGGGTGAGTCAGTGAGTAAGCAGTGAGTGAACGGCAAGGCCTGGGGCATTACTGTACATTACTGTAGGCTTATAAACACTGGATATTTAGGCTATAGTAAATTTATAAAAATATTTTTCTTTTTTTGATCATAAATTAACCTTAGCATACTATAACTTTTACTTTTTAAACTTTTTAATATTGTTTAGCTTTTTGACTCTTTCACAATTGCACAGTTTAAAACACAAACACATTGCTCGGTTGCACAAAATATTTTTTTATATCCTTATTCTGTAAGCATTTTTCTATTTTTAAAGTTTAAAATAAAAAACTTTGATGAATTTGATGAAAACAGCATTTTACCAAACTCATAATTGCAGTATAACTATGAGAGAAACATCACTCAAATCCTAACTTAGCATGTGCTGCAAAGTACCTGACCAGTACTCCTCAAAACTTTCAAGGTCATCAGAAAGAAGGAAGATTTAAGACACTGTCACAGCCCAGAGGAGCCTAAAGAGACATAAAGACTAAATGTAGTGTGAGATCCAGGAACAGAAAAAGGACATTAAATAAAGACTAGGGAAATCTGAATGGACTTTACTTAATAATAATGTGCCAGTTTGGTTCATTAATTGTGACAATGTAATATTAATGCAATAATAATGTTAGATGTTAAGAGTAGGTGAAACTGAGTGTGTAGTATACGGGAACTCTGTACTATCTTCACAATCTTTTTGTAAACCTCAAACTATTCTAAAAAATGTATTAAAATAATAACACCCCCATTCTTCTCATCTGCCTTATCCTAATCCTGCAGATGTAATAAAATCTAAAGCCTATCAATCAGTCTCAACACAAAACTCAAAAAAACACATAAACAAACAAAAAAAAACACACCAATAGTTAACTTGGCTTATTTAATCATTCTTTGCTGCCTGGGATTAATTTTTTTCCCTGATCATATACATTTAGTGTGCATCTAAAATACATGAATTACATGTTTTTTTTTTAAATGAAATAAAAATGGAAAGAATATGAGACATAAAGAGCAAAGTAGAAATGGATATTTTAGTACTGTGTGTCTCGGTGACCTTCTGTCATGAAGTTGTCCAGAGATCTGCGCTTTCGTATTTCTCAGACACGAAGCGAAGTCAAGCAAGGCCAGGGTTGGTGAAAGACATTTGAAGAGACATATGATGAGAGATGATAGTCCTTGTCTGACAGAAGCAAGATTAACCACTCATGATGATTTAAGTAAAGAAAAATTGGTCCCATAAACAGTTCCCTAGTGGGGTGATTTCCTGTGTGTACCTTTCCGAATGAAATACATATACATATTCCTCCTTTAGAAGATCTGAGCAAAACTTTTTAGCAGAAAAATTTGCAAAACTTTCTCTAAATCTGAACTTTGAAATCCTATTTTAATGCATACATTCAGTGTAGGCATCAATTGAGATTAAATATTTAACCCGTCTTCAGTCTAGGCACAAAAAGACTGCCTTATTGCAAATAAAAACTTTGTAATGGTATCCTTCATAGGAAGGATATGTTGGGGCTGGAGGCAACCCATCTATAACCCAAAGCCAATAATTATACTGAATTAAGTGTCTCTTGGTGATACAGCCTCTTATCAAGCTCATGCTGAGCCTATTAAATCTCATTTCAATCGTAACAAGTATTCCCAGTCAATTTAAACCACAGTTTAGCAAACTGCCACTCTCAGGCCTTCCCAACAGTCTCTTAAGAATGGAGAATTTACTGCTAGAGCCATTACACCTATCAGCATTTGTTAACCACTATTCCTTCTCAGAGAGCATTTCATTGGTTAGCGGCCAGGAAAACACTCAATGAAGTTTTCATTCTGTCAGTTCTTCTATAGTACCAGGCATATACATAATATAATTAAATGTCAAGGAAGTTTATGTGGTGTTTAAGTGACTAGAATGGATCCTAGATCTGAAAATTGGATTAGATATATGAGATGGGAGGAAGCATACATTGTTTCATTCCTCTTTCCAGACCTCAAAGGCTTCCACTAGCTGTGTTTATTATTCAGTTACACTATAAATTTTTTCTTAGTGCTTTATGAAGTTCAAATAACTTCATTTATCAAAAGGAATATAAGTTATTTTAATGTTTTATTGCTATAGGAAAAAAATAAGCTCAGTGTCTGAAATACAATTCTTATGAAATGTATTTAGCATAACGGAAGTAAGGAAAATGGGAGATTAATATAAGAAAAGTAAATGAGTAAACTTATTATATAATAAAAAGCAACGAGTCAGACCCAGGAAGAAAGAAATTCAGTTTTATGTGTTTTCCCATCCTGCATCCCTGCAACTTTTTACCTTCCAAATCAAACAAAGGCTTACTTTCTAATTGGCTGCCTCATTGTTGCTTAGGACAGCTAAAATAAAAATGAGATGACTTTGTTCAAAAATTATTTCATAGAACCGGCATGCAGCCTTTCTCAGGATTGGGTGCACAGGTCATACACACAGGAATTTAGCCTTGTTGGTGTTCACACCTTTTGTATGTTGACCTTTGCATTCTACATAAACACATTTGCCTACTATTTCGTGGATGTGTGCAGCAGGAAGGAAAGCAGACAACCCCGATTATAATGAGAGCCAAATGGAATAGGTTTTCCCATCAGATAGGTGGCCTTAGGTCAACTCACAAGGAAGGGGAGAGTTAATGGTGGGGCTTCCCTTCCTGAGCTCTCAGGCAGCCTGCTTTCCTCCCTGCAAGTACTCAGTGTCCGTTTGCTGCCTTCTGGATGCCCAGGAGTCCCCAGCCATGTGGTTTTGCCATTGCTGGCCTTTCTGTCTCCAAAATATCTATTCATCCATCTTGAGCCTTCAAGCCTCTGCAAGCTGCTTTGTGATAACTACAAAATTGGATAAAATATATTGGTAAAAGGGCTACAGGATGCTAATGTTTATTTTAATTTTTCTCTGGTATTATTAATTCATGCACACTTGAAAACATATTGATCGGGTGCCTATAACTTGATATTTAAGCATATTGGTTATAGCCTTTGGAGCAAAGCCTTAGCAGAAAGAAATAACTCCATTGATGGAACTTTCAGGGTCTGGGTTTGGTACATCAAGGTAAAGATGAAGCCAGGGTGGGAATGGGCTGGGGTGGGGGACTTTGTTCAAATAAGAAAAACTTTCCATTTCCATATTTTTTCAAATGAGTCACCTACAAATATCTCCTGATTTGTTTTCAGTGGATCTAGCTACTAACATTTTCTTACCACTGACTATGGTATTACTGACTGTACTATTAAATAATGTGGTATTTCTCAAAATATCCTACAAAATGTGTAAATTATAAGAGGGAGCATGTAATGTTGAATAATAGCTAGAACTACATCTTTTGGATTTTAATTCTTTGAGAAAATACATCCCCACCTAATCAGCATGCTTGTGGTTTATCCATTGATTTCAAAGAAACTTTTCCACTGAGAGGCCAATAATTCCACTAAAGCAGGAACTTTAACATTTAAGTTAAAAAAAATAGAAAGTAAGTAAGGAAGTTAAGTTACAGTAGGTTGCAAACCAAAGTATTTTATATTTGGAATATAATTTTTATGGATTTTTAAGATTTCTTGGCAAAACAGAATATTTAGAATTTTTTTTTCACTCAGTAGCCTGTATTGAATCTCACTATGTAGCAGGCTGTTTACATGAAAGATCTCAAAGCAATTTTATCAGTAATAACCAAAATTTGAAAACAAGCACTTATCCTCACAAACAAATCAAAAATACAAGAACAAAAATGATAAAATCAGTGTTGGTAAGATTATAGGAAAATAGTTACTCTTATGCCCTTTTGGAAGAAGCATAAATCAGGCAAAACTGCTATCAAAGATAATCTTACAGAATGTTCAAATTTTTTAAGTAAGATATGTCTTAGAATGTAACCTTAAGATATAATCAAGGATAATAATCATCACTTACAAGAAAAAATCAAAACAGTCCAATTAAAGGTGACTGGTTAAATCAATTAAAGAATGACTATTATTTGTCACTCACTTTCAAGGTGTTGGGAATATAGTAATTAACAAAAAATGATAAAGTCTCTCTCTTTATTTAACTTACATTCTAATGGGGGAGGTACAAAATAAATAAAATGAGTAAATTAATGTATAACATAATATCAGCCGGTGATAAATGCTATGAAGAAACATAAAGCCGAATGTAGAACAAGTCACAGGTGATGACTTTTTACCAGTTTGTCAGGGCAGGGGTCTCTGAGAGGATGACATTGGAAGAGGAACAGTATGAAGTGAGGAAAGGAGCCATGTGGATGTCTGGGGAAAAGTGTCACAGCCAGAGAATACAGAAAGTGCAAAGGCTCTAGGAAGCAAGCTTGGCATGTTCAAGGATCATTAAAGAAGTGACTGTGGCTGGATCCAAGTGAGAGAGAGAAGGAGCAAGAATAGGTCAGAGACGCAGCACAGGCCAAGGCACATACTTTTTTTATTTTTATTTTTAGTGTGATACGAAGGTGCAGTGAGCACTAAGCAGAGAAGTGCATAATCTGACTTATATTTAACCAAAAGCAGGGGTGTCAAGAATGGAAGAGGAGAACTTTCTCTCATAGACAAGAAAAGAAGGAGTGATTGCCAGGCTGAGGGATTAGCAGGGGAAGGTTGGAAAGTGTGTAGGTTATGCGGTTATGGTGTCTGGATTTCTTTTTTAAAATTACCAGGATTTTCTGAGGATTGGGTGTGGGTTGTGAAAGAGAAGAGGTATGGAAGAGTCCATGGTTTTAGGTCTGAGAAGTCGATTACTGGGGCTGACATAACGGAAAAGGGGGCACTGGGAAGGCAGCAGGTGGGGGCGAAATAACAGCAATGGACTGCAAATGTCAAAGTCCGTACTTGAGAAGAATCAGGACCTGTTAAAGCTACATTATGAGATGTAAAGGTTACAAAACAGTATGTGTTATAGGATTGCTTGAGTGTGTGTGTGTGTGTGTGTGTGTGTGTGTGTATGAAACTGACCACTGACAAAAATATGTCAACATTATTTACCGCTGCTTGGTGCGATTATAGCTGACTCTGCTTTTCTTTGTCATTTCCTTCTCTATTTTCAAAACTTTTTTTTTTTTACTATAAACATGTGTATTGCATCGGGAGAAAATCATTTGGAATAGCTTTAAAGATCATGGAGAAGGATAATTGGGGTAAAATATGGTTGAGAAAACCCAGCTGTTTGAAAATCACTTGAAGCATCTGACAAACACAAAACACAGCTGGTGTGGAGGACAGAGATATTATAGAATTTGAATTCTTTACTGCCTCTGCTAAAATGGAAAAGAAATGGAAGAAAACATCTTTTTAAAATAAGAAGATTGTCATCTATTTTCTGAGCTGAACTAAAGGGAAAAAAATCCAGCAGAAAATTCTCAGCAATCCATATTGTTTTTGAGTTTCCTGATTGACTGTGTTGCAGGAGAGCGCATGGGCCATAATTCTACATCACTGGGGCAGGTCATGGCACATTCCAGAATCACTCTACACCAGTTCTAGGAATTTGGAAGTGGCCTTTAGAATACTGGCTTTTACTTTTCAGGAAAATAAAACTATGTGGCAAAATAATGTCGATAATAATTTTACATATTTAAGAATTGCATGAAGTTAAAAATAGCATAAATTTAAAAATATATACCAAGAGATAAAAGAAAGGCCAACCGCCAAAATGGTGATTGTGTTTGTTTCAGGGTGATTGGATTTCAGAGGGTCCCTTCTCTTTTCTGTAGGTTTATATAATGTTTGAAGTTTTGTTTTTTCAAAATCAATGTGCATATATTATTAATATGGTTAGAAATACTTATATTGAGAAAAAACAATGAATGAACATTATAGATAACTTAGAAAAAAGAAGATAAAAAGTACACAAACAAGTAAGAAACAATGGAAATAAAAATAAATGGATAATCATGATTATGGCATGCAGAAGAAATTGCCAAGGTTAAGATTTCATTTCATAGCTTTGTATACATATAGGTCTATATGAAAGTTCATAATGCATATTCTGAGAACATATTTACTCATAATTATACCTGCCTTCACTATGAAATATTCAATATTTGCACAGTGTTAAACAATGTGGATATGCCACAATTCATTTAACTTGTCCTTGGAGTTCAAAATTTATTGTTCATTATAATATTTTAGTGGGCATCCCCATAGTCAAACAGTGTTGATTATTTCCTTGCAATCAATCCCTTGAAATAGAATTGCTAAATGACTAAGTCTTTAATTCCATATGGCAAGTAGGTTTGCATCATTTTACACACACTTTTAAGCGTAGAAGCAGCCTATTTGCTCACACTTCACCTATACTACATTTTATAAAAATGTTTTTAAAATTTTCTCCCATAATAATTTTTGATGTCTCATTATTTTTTAAACTTACATTTCTCTGTTTGGCAGTGAATTTTTACATTGTCATAAGTTTATAAGCCATTTGTATTTCTTCATTTATGCAACACATTTTTAGTTTCTTTGCCCATTTTTCTATTAAAATGTTTATTTTTTCTAAATATCATTAAATGTTAAAAATACTAATCTGTTACATGTAATAATAATACAAATATGTTGGTAGATTGATAAGCTTGTTCTTTTGCTTTGAATTGTTACAGTATCTTAGAACCATCCAGAAATTTAGATTTTAAATTTTATTTACATTTTTTTCCTAACTTCAATTTTTAGAGTCCCTTTGGAATATCCTTCTTTATTCCAAGTTTATACAAATTTTCAACTATGTTATCCTTTAATGTGGTTTTATTTTTCATATATTGATCTAGTTTAATATGTTCAAAATGAGGTATTTTCTTTTATAATTTAAGATAGACCCTACTTTTTGTTTCTTTGCCAAGTGCCCAACCATTTGTTAAACCCTTTCCACTCATTTGAAATATCAACTTAATTGAATACTAAATTCTTCAGTGTGGTTAAATTTTTTTCTAGATTTGATATTCTACTTCTAATATTCCACCTTGTTCTATACCCATATTTCAGTTATGTTCATTGTAGCTGTAGTAGGCTGAATAATGGCTCTCAACAATATCAGGTCACAATCCCTAGAACCTATAACTGTTAACTCATTTGATAAAAATGATCTATGCATGTGTGATTAAGGTAAAGATCTAGAAATGGGGAGATTTTCCTGGCTTTACTATGTGGCTCTAAATAAAAACATCCCTATAAGGGAGAAGCAAAGGAAATTTGACCACACACAGAGGAGAAAGTAATGTGAAGGCATAGCAGAGAAACAATTGAAGATGCTGGCCCTGAAGACTGTGGTGATGTGGCCACAAGCCAAGAAATACTGGCAGCTACCAAAAGCAAGAAGAAGCCAAGAACATATTATCCCCTAGAATGTCCACAAGATCACGGTCCTGCTCCCACTTGGACTTTAGCCCAGTGATACTGACTTTAAACTTCTGGCTTTCAGAACTGTAAAGGAATAGATTTAAGTTGTTCTAAGCTATCAAATTTGTGGTAATTTACTACAGTAGCCACAGGAAACCAATACTGAAGAATTCTTATATAATTTATTTTTCAATAATGTAAAACCCATTGGGAATTCTTTTGCTAAATTGCTATAGCCATTCTTAATCATTCTGTAACTATTTATTGTGGGTCTATTCTATGCCCAGAGCAGATGCATACTTCCTTTGGAATACCTTGTTAAAAATTTATTTTCTAGAGAAAAGGTCCTTATAGTATTTTTCATAAACTGTATTAAATATTTGGACTAACTAATTAATGGAGATCATTAATATATTAAAATATGTTTTTATATCTAGGGAGTTCCATTTTATGCACATTTTATTTTATGTTTTCAGATGAATTTGCACTTTTCTTATGATAGATTTGGATGATATTTTTTGTTCAATTTATTCCAATATTTTAAAATAATTTTTATTTATATTATGCATAGAAACAGGCCAAATAGTCACTTTTAGTTAGGCAATTTAGGCCTGTAATATATGAAAAAGGAGTTTTCAAACCTAAACATGGACTATCTGTACTAAAATAATGAATATAAAGAGCTACAACTAAAATCCTATATAATAATGAAAATCATATACTTATATTCGATCCTATGTACATTTATTTTACTCTGGAACCTAGAAGAAAGAATGCTATAGCCAAATAAATAACTAGCCTGCATTTTGAGATTTTTGACAACCAAATTTCTATTTCCCTACAATTAATTTGGAAGCAATAAAAAATTGAAAGGACAGAGATGCAACTCAGTGTTGTAAATAGTGAACCACAAATATGTGAACATCATGATAGATGTAGAGAAAAGAACTAGGAGTATGCACATGGAGCATCCACATATCTGAAGTAGGAATCAGAATAAAGAAGCAAGACCAATATTTAAAATGTAATAATAGGAAAAGTTCCTCATTGTTCTTTATGTAAAATGGACAGATACAATCTTCCATTGACTATATATCCTTGACTCGATTTTTAAGTTGAAAGTAAGTAATGAAAAATGCAATCAAACATCTAGATGGAGAGCAATAGGGGAAAAGAATATTTATTTATGATGGAACCAAAATTGTGTTGGCATCAATTTCTTTACTATAGCCAGTGAGAAGCAAGAGATAATGGAACAAATCATTGATTTTTAAAGAAAAGAAGTTTACCTAAATAAGCTGTTTTCCTTTATAAAGTTGACAATAGATGTTCTAAAATATTCAGGAGCTCAGATAATATGTATTTAAACATATTGAAGATTTGCTCTTAGTCACAAAAATATTAAGTAAAATCAGAAATTTAAGACATAAATCATGTGGATCAAACTTACTGAAAATACATTAAGCTCCCTTTCTAAGATCGAGAACAAGGAAACATATTATGATATATAATTAGGTGGTCATTTAAATTAATGTTTTTAGGGCTTTTTCTCCCCAGTGGAACTTCATCAGGGTATTGTCTACCCATTAAAATTATAGAACACTGAACCTCAAAAGGAGAGATTAGGGCCTTCATATCTTTTCTTTCATGAGGATTCTATTGTTCTTTAAAAACTTAACCAGCTCTTTTAAGAGGTTTGAGAAGAACCCCCTTTGTCAGGCAAAACAAAACAAAACAAAACAAACATACAAACAAAAGCCATGGTAAACCCTTTTTTAAAGACAATGGGTGCTTATTCACTTTTGTTGTAAATGACAGGCAACATAAATATTTAGACAATTGTCAAAGTTATGGTCCTTGGTGATGTGATTTTCTGCATTCACCTAGCTTATCTGGTGGTAGGCTTAAAAAACTTTTCTAACACACCAAACTATAAGCAGTTTGAAAAGTGCTTATCTACTTAACAATTTTTATAGCATATTGGTATAGTATATA
>JAQIFY010003144.1:0-12784 GCA_028533085.1 Varecia variegata | reverse complement strand
GTTTTGATTTGCATTTCCCTGATGATTAGAGATGTTGAACATTTTTTCATGTTTGTTGGGCATTCTTCTGTTTTCTTTTGAAAGATTTCTATTCATGTCCTTTGCCCACTTTTTGATAGGGTTGTTTGATTTTTTCTTGCTGATTTTCCTGAGTTCTAAATAGATTCTAGTTATCAGTCTTTTATCGGAAGTGTAGCATGTGAAAATTTTTTCCCATTCTGTAGGTTGTCTGTTTGCTCTCGTGACAGTTTCTTTGGCTATGCAGAAGCTTTTTAATTTAATAAGGTCCCATTTATTTATTTTTGTTGTTGCTGTGATTGGCTTTGGGTTCTTCTTCATAAATTCTTTGCCTAGGCCAATGTCTGTAAGAGTTTTTCCCACATTTTCTTCTAGAATTCTAATAGCTTCACACCTTAGGTTTAAGTCTGTTATCCACCGTGATTTGATTTTTGTGAAAGGTGAAAGGTGTGGGTCCTGTTGAGGTGTGTTACTCTTATGGTCTTAGATAGGTCTAACTTCACAAAACTAGTAAGTGGTAGAACTTGGATTTGAACGTGGATAGTCTGGCTTCAGAATTTATACTAACTGATAATATTCAGCTTGTTTCTCTATGTAGCCCAGAAATGCTCAGGCAAACTTAAGATATACTATGTGGTTGAATTTACCCTGCTCTCTATCAATTCAGTAACCTTGCAAAAATGAGAATTTTGTTAATTTTACAATACTTCAGTTCTCTTCCCCTTCCTAATTGGTCTTTCTGCCTTCTGTATTGTCACTCCACTTCTTAAAACTTCCACAACTTAAGGACAGAGCTTAAATTCCTTATTAAGGCTTACAAGGCTCTAAGTGATCTCACCCCTCTTTACTATTCCAGTCCCATCTCTTCTTGCCTTCTCACACTGTCCCTCCCCATCCTGCCACACACATAAACAAACATTCTTTCTCTCTAATCATGCTTGACCTCCTTCACTTGTTGTAATAGAAGAATTTTTGCTTATGTTGTTGCTTCCACCTGAAACGGCCTCCCTGCAATCCTATGTATTTGTAGCTAGCTTCTACATATTGTTTAGGTTAGCAGGTGAGATGACAGTTTCTTTAGGTGGGTTTTTGTCTCCCAGATCTCAGCTGTGCAGGTGCTTTCCCTGTGGTACCCTGTACTCCCCTACTGTAATACTTGAGTTGTCTGTATCATCACATGGATTTTGTAGTCTCTGTGAAGCAGGACCAGTGTCTCTCTTTTCATCACTGTATCTCCAACATCTGGCACAGTCCCCAGCCCACAGTGGATACCCAATAGATATTTTTGACATGATGAATGATTTCTCCTAATTTTGGGAGCTTAAAAAAAAAGATGAACAAATTGAATAAAAAAAACAGTTAATGTACCCTCCTAGAAAATATTCAGACCCATTTACCTAGTAATTCTGCTTCTAGAACCTTGTATAAAGGAAAGAATCAGAAACACAGAAATTTATGTTTGTGATAATAGTAAAATACTTAAAAGAACCTAAATGAACAACAGTAGAGCTTGTTTAAATATAATATGGTATTTCCAAAAAACAATGTTAAATAGACATCAAAAATGTCAACTTTGAAGAAACATTAATATAATGAAATAGGAAAATATATACATTAACATCATAACCTTATATGGAAAAAGCAAAATATAAAAATTTCATTTTAATAAAAAATATATAATGTGTGTTTGTGTGTATATACATATGTCTCAATTACACAGGAGACATCAAAAAAATGCATCAAAGATATGCATCAAAAAATGTAAGAAGAAAACAAAATATTTTAATGGTGGTTATTTTTAGTTGATAGAATTTATGGAGATTTGTTATTTTATTCTTTACATATTCTGTTTTACAAATTATCTAGAATAAATGTGTTATTTTATAATTGGAGAAGAATTACTAAAATGTTTTTCCATTAGATAGCTGGGTTAAAATTATTTTGTTTTACTTTGTTTTATTTTTTGCCAGGGTGAAGAAAATAATCTTTTGATTTTATAATTTCATAAGTTTTTTTTAACATGCTACATGTTTAATATATATGGATTTTAAAGACTTCTCTTTACTTTCATTGTTATAAAAAAGCAGCAGTGCTACAATACTCATTTAAAAAATTTTAATACAATTGCTATTCTTTTACAAATCTTTTGCTTTTCATGACTTAGAAATTATCTTATTTATACAACTCCTGAAATCCTTTGAGTCAATACCTTAGATTCCAATTATTAGGGAAACTGATTTGAAGGCAACAATAATTGTATTTAGAGAAGATATGGGTTTGGGTAAAAGGTAAATGTAAAAGGCCATTCATTTTCTTATTAAATAACATTTTAAAGCTTTATATTTATTTTATAAGTGTTTTGAGTAGACCATTACTTTTAATTTATTTTTTGGTGTTAAGTGTATGTTGAAATTTTAATTTAAATAATAGCACAGAAATAATCATGATTTTTCTTCAGCATTTCATTTTGAGATTTGGGGCTCATTTATTCACCTTCTCATAGGAACCGAGAAAAATTAAGTATCTATAAAACGAGCTAGAGTGGACCTGCAGATTTTTCTTGTGCAAACTCTGGCAAGTGTTCATTTCTCATCTCCTCTTGCTCTAGGATTTCTGGAAACAAGGAACTCACGATTTCTTTGAGTTTAACCATATTTTGATTAAATATTTCTACTTATTGGAAAGTGTCTTATATTAAACAGTAATCTTCTCCTTGTAACTTTTATTCTCTGGTCCTCATTTTGTGCTTGGCGTATAGAAGGCATTCAGTATATTCAGTGAGTCAGTGAGTGAACGAAGGAATGAATGAATACCACTTAATTAAGATTAGAGTTCTTGTGGGAACCTAAAGGTTGACCCAGCTTGAAGGCAGCCACTTGCTTTTTCATCTTGAATTACCCCTCATTTTCAGGAAATTCTGTTCCTGTTTCTGATGTCTGTGGAACTGACTTCTCTGACCATATGAGATTTCTGTGGAACTAACTTCTTCAATCATCTGACTGAGGTTCTTGCAAGGAGTACCTTGGAAAAGACCTCACCGCCTTGTCATAGTGTAATAGATATGGGACAGGGGGTGGGGAAGACATGGCCAACCCCTGGGGTCACTTTTATTTAATTATTTTTAGGATTTTCGAGGGAGTGGTATGTGTTCCATTGACAACTAGTTTTGCTGTATCTAGCTTTCCTGTTTCCTTGCTCATTCTTTCATGTTCTTTCTATGGTTTATGTCATATGGATTGATATAGCTCTTATGAACTTTTTGCAGTCTGTCCCATATTTTTATGTATCTGTCTTATCCTCCTCACCTCCACTACAAAAGTGATGTGTTTCTTAGTGGCAGAAATGCTATTTTATTTCTCTTTAGTGACATGTTTAATAGGTACCCAATAAATAAATGTTTGTCGAATCAATTTCATTATTTGAAAACTCAGGTATTATACCTCATTTCCCCCTGTTCTAACCATAAAAACTCCATTTTTTTTTTAGTTAGACATTGCTTTCCTCTTTCCTCAGTTTTTAGCCATATTCTTTCTTCTGTTCTTGGCTATTTCTAAGTTCCTGCTTTAGTTGTGTAGTACAGAAAAATGATAATCAAAATTTTGATAAGCGTTTCTTCAGTTCTTAATATTCATTCTCATTCTGCTTTCATGTGTTCTTTTAAAAAAGTTTTCTCCTTCTACCATGTGAGGAAACAATAAGAAAATACCAAATTCTATGAGGAAAAAAGCCTTCACTAGACACTTAAGCTACTGGTACCTTGATCTTGGACCTCCCAGCCTCCAGAGCTGTGAGAAATAAATTTTTTTGTTTATATGCCAAAAAAAAAGAAAGTTTTCTCATTTTTAAAATGAAAGTAATGATACACATCTTGTAGGATTAATAAAGTAACATATATAAACACATGTGAATCCCCTAGTTGTGTTTTGTTAGCTTTTCCCACTCAGAATACTTTCTTCTGATGTCTAATTTCTTTTATGTATAACTTTTTCTCTTAACTGTTTTCTCTTTATATTACATTTAATGTTAAATTTAAAGTTAGTGAATTGAAATTCTTGGTACAATGGGATATCTGTTCAGGAGAACTATGATTAATCATTTTACAGAAAACTCCTGAATGAGGTGTTTTTGCCAAAATAATTCTTTAAAAGATAAGTTAACAAATATGTCTCAGAATATTTTGTCAAAATGTCATTACAAAAATCATCTTTCTCTTCTGAATGGCCTTCATGTTTGAGTTTTTAGTAGGTTTTATGCTGTATTAAAATTGTGTGTTACAGTCTTGAAAATATGTATAGTACAGTTGACCCTTGACCAACATGGGGGTTAGAGGCTCTGATCTTCCCCCAACCCAGTAGGCAAAAATCCACATATAACTTTTGACTCCCCAAAACTTGACTACTAATAGCTTACTGTTGATCTGAAGCCTTACTGATAACATGAACAGTTGATTAACACATTTTTTGTTATCTATATTACATACTGTATTCTTACAATAAAGTAAACTAGAGCAAAGAAAGTATTATTACAAAAATCATAAAAAGAAAAAATATATTTACTATTCAGCCTAGCTCACAGCAACCTCTAACTCCTGGGCTTAAGCGATCCTACTGCCTCAGCCTCCCAAGTAGCTGGGACTACAGGCATGCGCCGCCATACCCGGCTAATTTTTTGTGTGTGTATATATATATATATATATATATATATATATATATTTTAGTTGGCCAGATAATTTCTTTCTATTTTTAGTAGAGACGGGGTCTCGCTCTTGCTCAGGCTGGTCTCGAACTCCAGACCTCAAGCGATCCACCCGCCTCGGCCTCCCAGAGTGCTAGGATTACAGGCGTGAGCCACCGCGCCCGGCCAGCTATTTACTATTCATTAATTGGAAGTGGATTATTATAAAGGTCTCCATTCTCGTTGTGTCTTCCCATTGAGTAGGCTGAGGAAGGAGGAGGAATACGGTTGGTCTTGCTGTCTTATGTGGCAGAGGTGGCAGAGGTGGCAGAGGTGGAGGAGGTGGAAGGGGAGGTGGGAGAGGCAGGCACACTTCGTATAATTTTACAGAAACACATCATAATTTCCATCTGACGTTTTTGCTTTTTCATTTCTTTAAAAATATTTCTACATGGTAGCAATCTTACTTCCACTATTTGCTTTAGTTTCAGTGCCCATATCACAGGAGGGTCGATGTTATGAAAGAACTAAAAAATGATCTCAAATAATCAGAACTGTTCTGCCAGATTATCTAATGTCAATTTGTTTTCTGGCACTACTTCTTCTACGCCTTCCTCCTTGCCTGGCCCTGGTTCAGAAGCACTCATCTCCATCAAGTCATCTTCTGTTAATTCCCCTAGTGTGTTTCCTATTAGTTCTTGAATTTTTCTAAGATCCATATCTTGAAACTCTTCACTGCCCACCTTTTTTTGCCATATCCGCAATCTCTTTCATGATTTCCTTGATTGGCTCTTTTCTAAATCCTGTAAAGTCATGCGTAGCATCTGTGCCCTGTTATCTCCAGCAGGAACTCATTGTTTTGGGTTGATGGTTTTCATGCTTTTTCCATAACAACAATGGCATCTTCAGTGGTGTGATCCTTCTAGACTTTGATGGTGTTCTCTCTTTTGGGGTTCTCTTCTATACTGTTGACAATCCTTTCCACAGAGTACCATGTGTAATGAGCCTTAAAGGTCCTTATCACATACTGATCTAGAAGCTGAATTAGAGACATTGTGTTTAGGGGCAAGTAGACCACTTCGGTGCTTTCAATGTTGGACTAATGGGGTTCTGGGTGGCCAGAGGCGTTATCCAATATCAAAATAACTTTAAAAGGCAGTCCTTTACTGGCAAGGTACTTCCTGACCTCAGGGACAAAACATTGATGGAACCAATCCAGAAAAAGAGTTCTCATTGTCCAGGCCTTCTTGCTGTACAACCAAAAGACTGGCTGGAAGCTAGTGTTTATTTTTTCCCTTCAAGGCTCAGGGGTTAGCAGCTTTATAGATAGGGGCAGTCCTAATCATAGACCCACTTGCATTTGCACAAAACAGTAGAGTTACCCTATCCTGTCCCTTCTTGCCTTAAATCCTAGTACTTACTTCCCTTCCTTTCTAATAAATGTCCTTTGTGGCATTTTCTTTTGCACAATAGAGCAGTTTCTTCTGTATTGAAAACCTGTTCAGGCAGAAATCCATTCTCCTCAATGATTTTCTTAATGGCATCTGGGAACTCATCTACAGCTTCTTTTTCGGCAGAAGCTGCTTCTCCTGCTATCTTGACATTTTTTAAGCCAAACCTCTTTCTAAAATTATTAAACCATCTTTTGGTGGCATTTAATTTTCCAGCTTTAGATCCTTCCTTCCTTTTGCTTTAAATTGTCATATAATGACTTTGCTTTTTCTTGAATCATGTTAGTCTATTGATGTGCCTTTCTCATAGCAATCCTGCACCCACATAAAAGCTGCATTTTCAGTACTAGATAAAAAGGTACTTCACAAAAAAGTGCAAGGTTTTCATGCCTTCTGGCACAGATGCATCAATGCGTTCATTAATTTCCTTTTCTTTTTTCTACAATGGTCCTTAGGCTGGATTCATTTGTCTTGAAATGGCGGGCGACCACAGCTTCAGACCTCAATCTGTGGTACACATCAAGCAATTCAACTTTCTCTTGTAATGTCGTGACTTTGATTCTTGGGAGCACTTCCAGCATCACTACTGGCACATTGTATGGGTCCCATGGTGATTCAAGGTTTACAGTATGGCACCTAACATGATGAAAAATACATTAAAACTTCAAGAGATCACTTTTTACTGTAATATGTGATTTACTGGAGAGACGAACTGCTCATGTAGAGATGATTAGCTTCACATGGTGTTTTATGCTGATAATGGCAACACTTGAGCTCACTGCAAAAGCAATAGGAGGTCACTGAAATCATTACAGTAGTGCAGTATGTACTACAGTTAAAATTTACAGTTATAATTTAATACTGCATGTTTACATTTGATTACATTTCTCTCGACTCTGAATGGGACTATGTATGGTCCGTGTGTGTGTAAATTTTGATAATTTTTTATTATAGATTTATGTATATTTTATGCTAGGAAATGATAAAATTGAACTACTAGTATCTATATATATTTTATGCATTCATGACATACCTAACTGTTTTGTAATTTTTTTTTGATATTTCTTTGGCTTCATGGTTCATCAGTGAGTTTTTTCAAATTGTTGCAACTCTCCAGAAATTTTCCAATATATTTTGTAAGAAAAATTTGTGCATAAGAGGACCTGCACAGTTCAAGCCTCTGTTTTTCAAGGGTCAACTTTGTTATGAACCACACATTGATTTCTATTGTAACTTTAATTTTGTTTTTATGTCTGAGAGTTATTCTTTTTATCAATTCTAAAGCCATTTTCATGAGTTATTGAAAATGAGAATATTTGTAATCAGAATTTAATAGTTAACAATTTGGTTCCTTATATAATAGAATAAATAATAAAATTCAGGTATTGGACTTTTAGTATTTATGCAAATTATATTTTTATTATAATGATTAATTAGAAGTGAGGGGGTTTTTTTTGTTAAATAAGCTTTTTCTTACCAGCTCCCTTCACAATTTGGAGTGGAGGGAGCAGGTGACAGAAGGCTTATTAGAGGAAATGATATTTAAACTGAGATCTGAAGCATGAATAAGATAAATAGGCATAAGGATGTTGGGGGTGAAAGATTGGTTGTATTGTTATAATTAATGTTTGATCATTAACAAGCTCCCTAAATAAGGGGTACCAAATAAGTCTTGGATCTATTTATAGTAAAAGAAGATAATTGAAAATAAGCTAACAAATGGAGTTAGTTTTGGGGTTATTTCATGTAATTTATTGAGAATATTCTTTTATTCTCAAAAATCTATTTCTATATATTTAGTAAATTAAACCTTATACATTTCACACAGCTCTGTATTTGTCCTACAGATGAATTTTTTTTGTTTATTCATTGCTTAGGCCATTGCATTAAAATTTTTAAAAATACTTGCAACTTTACTTAGAGTAGAAATCTGTTCAGTTATTGAGCATCTATTTATGTCTAAACAGAGTATGATGATATGTGCCATGATAGGTGAAGGACAGGGTGCTATGAGAACCCATAAGCAAAGGCACCTAATCCTATCTGGGGTGGGGGACCAGGTGAGAAAATATTTAATGGAGGGGAAGGGATATTTAAGCTGACACTTTAAAGGTGAATAAGATTTATTTAGATAGAGTAGGAATAAGAATGTTTAGGGTGGGAGTAGAGTATGGAGAGCATATTCCAGTTATATAAAGAAAGTAATATATTTAAATATGTGTGTTAAAGAAGAAGCTATGAATAATGATAGCTATAGTAAAAGCCATTAGTTATTGAAGGAGTATTATTATCCTATTATGCTTCTGTTTGAAGCAGTTTACACGCATTGACATCTTTAATCTTTATAACATCCATATAAGGGAACTGTTATTATTCCACTTTCATTAATTGATTATAACTGTCCTTTATGAGTAATGTAATATATAGTTCTCACTTTTTCTCCTCACTAGTTCTGAATTTTGTAACTTTGGCATTATTTTATTTTGGTTTCAATTAGCTGGAAGTGGCCTATAGGCATATTTTACTAGAAAGACCAAAAAAAAAATTATATGGCATTTTAGCCTAAATTTAAAAAAATAGTACATTAAAATATGTTATATATGGATAATCAAACCTATAACTGTCAAAATTAATTTTTGATTTCCAGTTTATAAGAAATAGAGGGGATAGACAAGAAGGTAATCAATACTGTGAAAAATAGTAGGACAAATCCAGATTGTGATACATTCTAAAAGATAACTGGCCTGGACTCTTCATAAAAGTCAGTATAATGAAAAAGAAAAAAAAAGAGAGACTCTATCTAGATTAAACTGCACTGAGAGAGACATAACAACCAAATGTAATGTAGTGCATGAATTTCAAATAGATCCTGGATTTTAAAAAGAAGTACTATAAATGATATTTAGGGGACAACTGGAAAATTTTGAATATGGACTAAATATTATATGATATTATAAAATATTATTAATTTTCTTAAGTGTGATAATGGTACCATGGTATGTAGGAGAAGGTCTTTATTCTAAGAATATGCATGCTGAAGTATTTAAGGGTGAAATGTCATGCTTGGAAAAATTATAATATAATTTCTGCACATTTTTATTTTTTACTATGTCATTAGTGGAATTCAAATATTAATAAAATATTTATTAAGTATAAAATATTTATAAAATACTTGAATTTAATTTACCTTTTTGTTATCTGCTATTTTTCTATATAATGTTTATTACCATATGACTTGTTGACTTATTTCTTTTATCTATCGTCATTCCCATAGTCAGCTGAAATGTCAGTTCTTTGAGAACTGAGACTTTCTGTTATTCATTGCTTAGTTTACAGCACTAAGGGTAGTATCTGGCACATAGTAGGCAATAATCAATATTTGTTGAGTGAACAAATGAATAAGGATAACCAATCTCAAGGAGCTTTACCATTTCTGTATAACTCATAATATCTTTAGTATTTTTTTATTAGTTTCAGTATTATTAACCAGAAACAATAATAGGTTGTTCCTTATGTTTCAGGGAAGTTGGGAAAAAAGAATTTTGAAGAGTTTAAATAGTATGTGCACTGAACTGAGTATCCCATTGGCACGAAAGGTATTTTTAAAATCTTTCTGTTTAAATATGTTATTGCAAATCAAGTACTAGAAAGTACCATGCAGTTATATGTGTTAGCCACATTTTTTAAACTAGTGTATCAACTTGTTTTAAAATAAAAATCTGTAAAAGGCCAATTATGTGGGTGTATTCTACATAGATTTCTATCACGTATGCTGTAATGATTGTTGCAACAAACTATATCTTTGAAAATAGAAATATAGAATCTGTAGTATAAATTTAGACATTTGGCTATAAATATTATGAGTACACTTTAAAGATTTTAATTACATTTAGTCTCCTTTTTGTCTAATTGGCACAATAGCCATATTCCTTGAATCAGAGATGGAGTTCAGGCATACTATGATCCTGTGATAGGCAATACAGTACCATCTTTTAGTATTAACTTAGGGAACAAAAAGAATAATTTATCATCTCTGTAGAGCTGGAATTCTATTTAGAACTAATACTCAACATTTATCTGTCACTCTGGGCATTGAGAGGGAGAGACAGGAAAGGAAAGAAAAACCGGTTGAAGAATGTTCTGGATTCTTTATAGCTGCTCACAAGTAGTAAAGAACCAATTTTCTTTCACTTCATTCTCCCCATCTGCTATTTATTCCTTGCTGTCGAACAGGATTAAGTGGATATACTTTGGATAATATCCAAGGACAAATCACTGAAGCCACCAAAAAGATGGTGTAAAAAAAGGATAAATTTATATGAAAAACTGTCTAAATATGTAGTATTGTGTAATATACTGTCTTTCATATAGAAAGATGATGCTTCTGACTCACAGTCACACTCTCTTGGCCAGTCCCCCTTGTGATGCATTTCTGAGATTGCTCTATGGGGTAAGAGATGTAGTATGTGGCTGAGGAGCAGTTTTTCTTTGTGACATTTACTGGCCAGTACAGATCATTTACTTTTTTTCTTGGACTCATTAGCACCATATTCTAACTGAGCCACTGAGACTAGATATAATGTAATAGTTAAATAATAATAATTTAAGTGTAATTCCCAAAAAACGTTCACCATGTTTAGTGAAATTATTTTTCCTTAAATGGCAGTTTATTTAAACTTTTAAATAAGTTATTGATTCTTGTTTTTTAGCTGCATTGCTAAACTTCAAAAAATGAAACCCATTTTAAAATTACTTTTTTTAGAGGCCAGTTGGAGAACAGAAAGAACTTCTTAATAAATGGAATGAAATGGGAACCGATGAACCAGGTATGTGAAGAACTTTTTTCAAAATGTAATAGTGAAAAAAGAATTGCCTTCTTACCTATGAATCCAAAATAACATAATAACAATTCTTTTGGAAGGATAGTAACTTTCTCTCTCCACTAATTTTCTATCATCTGTTTTGTTTGCTTAACCTTCTACTTTGCAGTTTAAGAATTCCTGATTTTGGCCTATATTCTCTGTTATTTTGTGAATATTTAGATCATTTATCCCTTCCTAAAGCAAAATTTTAGAACATTTTTATAAAAGAGTAAATTAAACTTATTCAGTGGATTTTTGAGACTCTTATAATTAAGGTAAATATTTTAGAAGCTTATTTACATTGAGTTGTTAAAAATAGGTTAAATAGTGGAAAATAAGTTTCAAGACTTTAAAAATTTATTTTGGTTCATTTTGATATTTAAAATCTAGTCAATTTATAAATATATTACAAGTAACAACTATATTTCATTTACTGCATTAGATGCCTATAATTGTATAGACAGACATGTACATAAACCCTCTCTTCCTTTCCTTCACTACTGCTTAAAAAAATGTATGAGGGACTAGTCAGGAAATAAATGCCATAATAGAGGAAGCAGTGGATTGTTGGAGTTCAAAAGGGAGAATAGTTTAATACAACAAGAGCAATTCACTAGGAATGCATTGTTCATCTTCTAAGTACTTTGAGAATTCTCATGTAGAACCTTTACATTACATTGACATTGGTCAATTCAGTTATAAATGATTTACTATAATTTATGAATAAGATACTCACAGTTTCTTCTAGAATATGTCATCTAGTATGTTAAGGGGAGAGACTGTCATTTCATTTTTATGGTCCCAATATTTAACATAATGTATGACAAATAATCAATACTCAGCAATGTTTGCATTAATCTATCTGCATGGCAACTTATGAAGGAATCTAATATTTATTATCAATAAGACTTCATATAATGTTAACTGAAATTTTGTTTTAATCTATCTTATTATAGATTTAAGCCTTTTCAGACCTGTTTATGCACCTAAGGATTTTCTTGAGGTAGGTTCTATTGGATAAACAAATATACATGTATTAATATTAATGAAGGAACAATGTGAAAGAAATGATGATGCAAGAATATCTCCATGCAGAGAGATCACCATGTAAAAAGCCCTAGAGCTTTTGAAGCAGTGGAATGGCATGATCAGATCTGTATTTGGAAATTGCTCTTGAAAAATATATTAGAATATGGAAAGTTTAGGGTCAAATAAATCAATTGGGAAGATTTTTTTTTATTATATATCTAGAATATATTTATTTTATCATCTTTTAAAAATATTAATGTTGATATAATCAATACTTTTACATTTGTTTTCTTTTTTTTTTTTAATTTCAGCTTATTATGGGGGTACAAAAGTTCTGGTTAGATATATTGCCCATGTCCCTCCCATTCCCCCGAGTCTGAGCTTCAAGTGTGTCTATTCCCCAGACAGTGCACATGGCACTCTTTATGTAGGTATACACCCATCCCCTCCCCCACCCCCATCCACCCAAGTCAGAACTTCAAGCGTGCCCATTCCCCAGACAGTGCGCATCGCACTCATCATGTAGGTATACACCCATCCCCTCCCCCTACCCCCCACCTCTGTCCAATATACAATTGGTGTTATTCCCAAATGTGCACTTAGGTGATGATCAGGGAAACCAATTTTCTGGTGAGTACATGTGATGCTTATTTTTCCATTCTTGGGATGCTTCACTTAATAGAATGGGTTCCAACTCTCTCCAGGAGAACCAAAGAGGTGTCGTATCACCGTTATTTCTTATAGCTGAGT
>JAQIFY010003143.1:0-12784 GCA_028533085.1 Varecia variegata | reverse complement strand
TCTTCTTCATAAATTCTTTGCCTAGGCCAATGTCTCTAAGAGTTTTTCCCACATTTTCTTCTAGAATTCTAATAGTTTTGCATCTTAAGTTTAAGTCTGTTATCCATCATGATTTGATTTTTGTGAGAGGTGAAAGGTGTGAGTCCTGTTTCAGTCTTCTACATGTGGCTATCCAGTTTTCCCAGCACCATTTATTGAATAAGGATTCTTTTCCCCAGTGTATTTTTTTTTTTTTTTTTTTTTTGAGACAGAGTCTCACTCTGTTGCCTGGGCTAGAGTGAGTGCCATGGTGTCAGCCTAGCTCACAGGAACTTTAAACTCCTGGGCTCAAGTGATCCTCCTGCCTCAGCTTCCCGAGTAGCTGGGACTATAGGCATGCACCACCATGCCCGGCTAATTTTTTCTCTATATATTTTTAGCTGTCCATATAATTTCTTCCTATTTTTAGTAGCGACGGGGTCTCCCTCTTGCTCAGGCTGGTCTCGAACTCCTGAGCTCAAATGATCTGCCCGCTTCGGCCTCCCAGAGTGCTAGGATTACAGGCATGAGCCACCACGCCCAGCCACCCCAGTGTATGTTTTTGTCTGCTTTGTCAAAGATTAGATGGCTACATGAAGATGGTTTTATAGCTGGATTCTCAGTTCTGTTCCACTGGTCTGTGTCTCTGTTCTTGTGCCAATACCAAGCTGATTTAATAACCACAGCCTCGTAGTACAGTTTGAAAGCTGGTAAATTAATACCTCCCATTTTGTTCTTGTTGCCTAAAATTGCTTTTGCTAAATGGGGTCTTCTCTGGTTCCATACAAAGTGTAAAATTATTTTTTCTATATTTGTGAAAAATGATGTTGGTAATTTAATAGGGATTGCATTGAATCTGTAGATCACTTTGGGTAGTATAGACATTTTAACAATGTTGATTCTTCCGATTCACAAGCATGGTATGGTTTTCCATCTGTTTACGTGCTCTGCAATTTCCTTCCTCGTAAAAGCCTTCTAATTGGCTACCTTGCCTACAAACTATTTCCTTCTGAGAAATAAAACAGAAACACCAACTTGCAAAACTACTATTACTTGCATAACAGATAAACTGTACCAAACCAGGGCATGTAATTTGAACTATCTTAAATCAACTTGTTTTTAACACAAGGTGGATCAGATCTATATCCTTAATGATATATTACTTATAGTAGTAACTATAGATAGTTGCTGTTGATTTAACAGTAACTCCACATAGACTCATGCACTCCAAGGATAAGACTGATTGTTCCAGCAACTCACCTATTTTACAAATTCTGACTAATCTCTGTCTGGACCTTGCTTACTAACTTCTACCTTAAAATTACCCCATGACCAACCCCAGTCCTCAAAATCCTAAAAGTACTCTTCTACATATCCCCCCTTTTGAGACACTACTGAGACTCTGTTGAAGGGTAGCAGAATATGCCCCCCCAAGATATATATGCCCCTTTGACATAAAAATTATTTTTGAGTTGAGGGCAGTTGAGAAGAGACAGATACAAGAAAAGCTCTCTTCCTTTCCCACCTTGCCTAAAAGCAGGACATAACTTTACAAAGGCATCATTATGCTCCTCTCTACTAGGAGGGATAAAACTGTGGACACTTATCAGCCTGGAGATGGCACCAGAGGAATCTACCTATCAAATTTCACTAACTAGCCTTAGTTTCTCTATCTAGTGATCTCTATCCTTAGTTTTGCATATAATTGTCTTTCCACAAGTTGCTGTAACTGTAGACTTAAGGTCCTTTTCCTTTGTCTCGTCACTTCTCTAAGAATTTGTTGTTCTTTGTTGAAGAAGCTACATAAGCCAAACGTCTAGGTCACCTCTTTGAGAGTTGCTCATTTTTCTTTGGGTATCTCCCATGTATACATGAGGTATACACGTTAATAAACTTATGTTTTTTTCTTGTTAATCTGTCTTTCGTTATAGGGGTCCCAGGTGTAAGAATTCATAAGGATGAGAAAAAATTATTTTTTTCTCCCCTACACTGTCAAGGTGATGCTTTCCTTTGCTCAGAAACTTAAAATATCTGGCTTTGTATGATCAACAGGTTTCCCTGGTGGTCTTTGTATTAGGACTTCGATAATTATGGAGGTCCCCCCAAGACTTCCAGAAGCCTTACCACCAGTTATATTATTGGTTATATTGCAATTTACTGAGGTTTCCTGAGGCTCTTTGCTCAGGGGATTCTTGGTCTATGATGATGAGATAAGTCCAACAATTATTCTGAAGTCGAATCCTTTTCTGTTGGGCTCCCAAAGATAGCTGATATTTATTTTGTTTGTCATCAATATAAGGTTCCCAGGACTTTTTTGTTACCTGATCAGATTTGTATTAATTTTTGTTTTCCTTGATGAAGGTCTGCTAAAGCATTTATTTGATATTAACCATCCTACCTGTCAATTGGCTACATTGCTGTGTGCATATGGGAACTTTTCTTAGTTTCGTCTATGTTTGAGAAATTGGCTTTGGGAGAGATCTGTCTACCCATTCTGGCCTGTTGATTTTTAGGGTTAGCTGTCAGGGGTTCAACCTTAGTATTGAGTACTTTAGATACAATATATAAGTGATATTTTCCCTTTTGACTGACCTTTAGCTAATGAATTCATGGATTCATTTAATAATAAACTGTGCTACCTCCTGCTATAACTCTGGCTTCTGTTTTCTCTTTCATGCATTTATCTCTCTAAAAAGCATAATTTCATCAAGGACAACTTGGAATTGCAGTGGCCACTTTGGGGTACTTTTGATATGACTACAATTATTCACTTGAAAGCACTTTTAGAACAAAAGGGGAATATCATTAAATGATTAGCATTTTTGTTGTTATACAAAGTTTCAAAATGAAATTTGAATACAACATTTTTAAAAAAACGTAAAAGTTCATTTGTTAAACCCTCAGGAGGAGATTCTCTGTCTTGTCTGTTTAAAGAGAAATCACTTAGCTTATTGTAAGAGACCTCTCTCTTCATTTCTGTTCTTCAGAGATTTAATAGTGGTCTTGATGAAATTGTTAAGGGCCTAAGACACTATTTGAACTGGTTGCAATGACTCTCTCTTTTTCATGTATTGAAATGGGTCTGCTGGCATCTAAGGCTTTCCCCCTCTTTGCAAAGCAAAGATGATTGATTTTTATAGTGGTCAGTAACTGTTTCCATTTTAGATGCAACCAGCTCCCTTATATATCCTTACTTTTCTTTCTCCCTCTTCTAGAAAATTGTTCAAAACTCAATTCTGGTCATTATGGACAGACCTTAAAATATACCCAGATAATTCAGATAAACAGATCTAACACAAAAAAGAGGAAGAAAAATCACATTATAAGCTCTTATGGAGCATGCTCCTGTTCCAAATAGCTTTTAATTAAACTCTGGGGAAAAAAAGGTTTAATTGAAAATTAATCTAATGGCCTTGGTTACTAGGTTATAAGAAGTGAAGAGGAACATTCAGAGCTTTTAAATATAATTTAAGGAGTCTTTAAGAATTTTGTTTATAAATACAGAGGTCTACAAATTGTATTAGAAAAAATTCATATTTCTATTAAGATGACTCTTTGGACACATTAGACTAATTTGTTTATTTTCACTTTTTAAAACAAACTGTCCTGTGTTTTCTTCCTAACTGTACCACCATGTAAGAAAGTTATATTAGAACAGTATTCTAGTTCTGCAAGTCTTGGGCTTATTTTCTATACAAAAATCCTATTTTGTGCCTGTAGCCCTGCTACTCAGGAAGCTGAGGCAGGAGGATCACTTAGCTTGAGCCCAGGAGTTCGAGGCTCCAGTCAGCTATGATTCTGCCACTGTACTCCAGCCTAGGTGACAGAGCAAGACCTGTCTATTAAGGAAAAAAAATCCTATGTTGAATCTCCTTAAATTTCCTTTACTGGTTTTGCTAGAAAATTTCAAAATTCATGTTCATCTAAACTGAATGATGATATGGGATGTCTCTGTGAAAAGAGATGAATTCTTATAATGCTTCTAAAATCATAAGATTTCACATGAACTTAAGTTTTAAATTCCAGATCCTTAGTTAATGCTAAGACCTTAAACTAATATTAATTTGAGCAATTGATAAGTAATCTTGAATATGTGGCCAATATAATGTTTAATATACTGGTGCTCTTATTAATTGTATTATAAAGTAATCATCATTAACAGGTTAAAAAGGATATATGAAATTAGAGGAATGCTTGTGCAAGGTAATGACTATGTTTTGTTTATTAGGAAAAAAGAATAATATTTTTCTTAAAGTAAAAATTATCTGATTATATCAGAATATGAAGGAAGATAACAAAAAATAAATTTTGAGGGTATTATACAATAAGTATGTAAGTTCTAAAGGGAAATGAATTTTATTTGCTTGGGAAGAAGAACTACATATAGTGAAGAGTAACATGTATGCTATGGTCTGAATGTTTGTGTCTCCCCAACCCCTATTCACATGCTGAAATCCTAACACCTAAGATGATGGTATCAGGAGGCCAGGCTTTCAGGAAAATGATTAGGTTACGAGGGTGAAGCCCTTGTGAATTAAATTAGTGTCCTTATAAAATAGGCTGAAGGGAACTTGCCTGTCCCTCCTTCATGTGAGGGACACTAAGAAAGAGCTTTGATCTTGTACTGCTCAGCCTCCAGAATTGTGAGAAATAAATTTCTGTTGTTTACAAACTACCCAGTTTATGGTATTTTATTATAGCAGCCAAAATGGACTAAGACCATGTGTTGCAATTATTAACCAAGTTGGTTACGTGATGGGTTTATTCATAAAGAAAAAAAGCGTATACATCTTGCCAATTGTTACTGGAATCTGGGTTTTCTTTTTGTTAAAAATTGCCAAGTTACTTTGTGCCCAGATAACAAAGGTTCATTTTTACAGCCAAAATATTCTGTTAACTCTCTAGGTTTATGGCCTGTTCTTAAACTATTTTAAATAAAAGTTTCTAATAATCACGGTTACTTACTGCTGATTTAAAATAATATTGCCTACAAATATTGTCTTAAGTTATGACTTATTTTAATATCTTGCCTCCTCTGACAGGTCTTCTTGATTTTTGCCTTTCTCAAATTCACAATAATAAACCTGTTAAGATGTCTTACATACCTTAGCTATAATTGGCTAATAGGTAATACAAAGATTTGCTCTTTCTCCTTTTAAAGGAAGAATACTAAAATATTTGACATATTTTCATGTCTAGATTTGGAAGTCTAGAATCATGGCTTTGAGGTACCATGCAAACTTTGATAATAATCTTGTCTTAGTGTTTGTCTGTATGGCAGTAGCCAAATATGTAATCTTTAGAGCCTTAAGTGTTGCTGTGCATCTGCAGTTTAGCTATATAATTCAACAAATTAGCATGCAATAAAGAAAATATGAAGGCATGATGTTGTATAAATCAATACAACAACTATAGAAAAACCTAATACCCAATCATGGTCCATCAAAAAGTACAAATCTAGACTGACCACATCTCCAGAAGATAATGGTCTAATTTAGGCCGAAATTAGACCAGAGGTAGGAGGGACTGAGAAATGACACTGAAACTACAACTTGTAAAACTGTCCTATGACTGGCAAAACAGATAAACTGCCAATCCATGACATGGAACACAAACTATCTTAGCTCAAGTTGTTTTAAAATTAGGTCATTCAGATCATATGTTCTAAGATAAGAGCATGGACAATTTGATTTAATAGTAATTCCACACAGACTTATAGGTTCCAAAGATAAGACTACTGTTCTAGCAACTTGCCTAGATTACAAATTCTGACCAAGCCCTACCCATAGATCCCATACCCCTAAAATCACCCTATGACTGACTGACTCTAGCACAACCAATACCATACACTCTATCTGTAACTTACCCTTTAGAGATGCTACTGAGACTCTGTCAAGGTGGTGCCCTCTTTCTGCAAATTTAGTACCCATTTAAAAAAACTGATCAACAGGTTTCTCTGATGGTCTTTGCATGGGGGTTTTGATATGTCTGTAGCTCAGTACCACATATCTATTGGGACTATCTTTCTCAAACACCAATTTTATGCCTTTTCCTTTTCAACTTTACTCAGCATTGTCTCCCAGTTTGCCGATCCATGGCCATGTTTTATATTATTTAAATATGACACCAAAGGCTCATCTCCTTTGAGAAAAATTCCATTAAAAATTCTATCCCATGCAGCTGTATTTTTCTAGAACTTTGTATCCACCAAATACTAATAAACTATTACTTTTTTCTCTAATTTTTAATATATGCATATTTCTTTTAAAAACTTTTTATTTTAAAATAATTATAGACTTACAGAAAGTTGTAAACATCATACATAGAGGTTCTCCGTGCCCTTTACCCAGTTTCCTCCAGTGGTAACATTTAATGTAACTATAATATAATATCAAAACCAGAAATGGACATTGGTATAATGTATGCATATAATTCTTTTGTCATTTTACCACATGTGTAGATTTGTGTAACTTCTACCTCAATCAAGATACCAACTATTCAGTTGCCACAAAGATAGCCCTCATGTTAACCCTTTATAGTCATGATCCCCCTTCCCTATCCTCATCCCTATCTCCTGGGAACCACTAATATAATTTTATCATTTGGGAATGTTATAAAAATGAAATCAAACTGTATGTGATCTTTTGAGATTGGCCGTTTTTCACTCAGCATGATGCCCTTGAGGTCCATCTAGGTGGTTGCATGTAGAAATAGTTTGTGCCTTTTTATTGCTGTTTCAAGTTTTAGTCTATTACAAATAAAGCAGACCATTTATATTTAATGTAATTATTGATAATTTAGGGCTTATGCCTGCTATTTTTCATTTTCTGTTTTTTCCCTCTTTTTTTGTTTCTGTTTTCTTTTTCTTGCCTTCCTGTGGATTACTTGAACATTTTTTTAGAATTCCATTTTGATTTATCTCTAGTGTTTTTGAATGTATCTTTTTAATAGATTTTTTTAGTGGTTGCTCTAGATATTACATTACAATACACAATTTAGCAACTAGATTATAAGCTTCTTCAGTCTGTTTTCTATTATTTTAAAACTTCCTTATATTACTTGTACTATACAGATGATAGATAATCTCTAAATGTTTATAAAATATTAAGCCCAGGGTCCAGCTCCTAGGCTTAAAAATAAAGCAGGAGAATCTCTTCTCAACTGTCTTTAAGGGAAAATAGTGGGGAACAGACAAGAAGTTTTAACAGGCAAGATTTTGGGCTATACCTGGAGCTGGCAGTTTGTTGCCTCATGCTAGCATCTTGACACCTAATATACCTTTATTCCTTGATCTGTAAACCCAGTAGTCAGCACATATGTTTACTTCTATAGTACATTATAGAACATTTATTAGTGTCACTATGAAGAGGCATAATAACATCTGCCAGATACATACCTCAGAGGGGTGTAGTAAAGATTAATGACATAATATTAATTAGGTACTGTTAAATCCCTAGAAGAGAGGCACTACAAAAATACATGCTGTTATTATTTACAAGTGACTAAAATATCCTTTTATGACCATCCTCAAATACCCTTATAATAAAGAAAATAAGAAATCAAAGCATGGATTAATTGAAACTATTCTCTGTTACTATGAGATAAATTAAATAAAATTTAATACAAAACATTAATTCAATATAAAATTTAAATTCCATACCTGAGATTATTGTCATAAATAGAAATTTACACAATTACTTTAAAGATTAAATAAAATGCCAGCTTTTCAGTTTTGGAATATATGGAATCTATCAATATAGATAGATATAGATATAATATATAGTTAATAAACTAGATATATACATATATAAAGATATGTAGATGATGGATAGCCAGATATTGATAAATATAGACTTATGGAATAGGTGCCACAAATATGCTATATTTACAGCTCTAAATTAGGGCTGTTAATAATTAGTAGAAACCTATTCGGCTGTACCACTGGTTGCTTAATAACCAGAAAACATACTATACACTGTGGTGGCCTCAAAGTGGGAAAAGAGCACCCTCTAGTTAGAGCACCTATAAGTTCTTTGAGTATTGGGAAGAAAAAAATGGAGAGTTAAGAGTGGGTTTGAAAGATGGAGGGGGAATGGGAATGAAAAAACAACAGAACTTGAAGTAGTAGAATGAGGATAGGGGTGGGGATAAGCAGTTGGATAAAAAAAGATCTAAGAAGACTGATCAGAGAGACTCCTCACCTCCAGCCACCCCCATCAATTCTCCTTTTAAAAACATAGCAACAGGGCAATGAGACTCTTTTGATGCTTAAAAAAAAACCACTACAATGTGTTGTTCTTCAATGAGTATGAAGATGCACATAAAGAAAGGACAAATACACATGTCCACTTAATAGAATACTAGGCAGCTAATAAAACAGTGTTTAAAAAGACATTATAAATGTATAAAAATAAGTGAAAAAATGGAAAGAAATCAAGTGTTACTATGTTTGAGTTAAAGCATGGTGAGATTATGTATGACTTTTCTCCTTTTTTTTTTTTTTTTGAGACAGAGTCTCACTCTGTTGCCCAGGTTAGAGTGAGGGCCATGGCGTCAGCCTAGCTCACAGCAACCTCAAACTCCTGGGCTCAAGCGATCCTACTGCCTCAGCCTCCTGAGTAGCTGGGACTACAGGCATGTGCCACCATGCCTGGCTAATTTTTTCTATATATATTTTTTTTAGCTGTCCATATAATTTCTTTCTATTTTTTAGTAGAGGCGGGGTCTTGCTCTTGCTCAGGCTAGTCTCGAACTCCTGAGCTCAAACGATCCGCCCACCTCAGCCTCCCAGAGTGCTAGGATTACAGGCGTGAGCCACCGCGCCTGACCAACTTTTCTCCTTTTCTCTATTTTCAAAATAGTGAATGATAACAAAAAGTAATTTTAAAAAGATATACATATGATGACAGTACAAGGCAGTATATGATGAATGCAGCATGACTGATCCAAATAAAGCTTAGTATAGGTATTTAAAAGAGGGAGAGAACAAATGTGGTCAGTGTGTTAATAGAGGGGCTCATGTAGGAAGAAATGTCTAAACTGGATTTGAAAGACTGATAGGATTTTAAATTGACTGGATTTTAATGAAAATAGATGAGCACAGACACAAAGTCTGGGTAAATGGCATACGATAATGGCCTGAGATGTATTAAATGTCAACAAATTTGTTGAATGATTGAATTAATGAATGAAGATAAGAACTAAAAGTGGGCCATCATTCTTGGTCTAGTGATACAAAGATTAAAAAACAATAACGCTCAGTATTGGTGAGGGTATGGAAAAATATCACTTCTCAATATTTAAGGGAAGGTAACTCAGTATAATATTTCTGGAGACAATACATAATCTTTTTTTTTTTTTTTTTTTTAAGAGATAGGGTTTTGCTCTGTTGCCCAGGCTGGCATGCAGTGGCATGATCCCAGCTCACTGCATCTTTGAACTACTAGGCTTAAGCGATCCTCCTGGCTTGGCCTCCCAGAGTGCTGGGATTACAGCTGTGAGACACCACCACACTTGGCTGCAATACACAATCTTAAAATAAGTAAGGCATACCCTTTGACCTAGCAATTCTTTGAATTTAATAAAATAATGAAACATGCAAATGACTATGAATGTTCATCACATCATTGTCTATTTTAATGGTAAAAAAATTAAGTGTCTAACAATAGAGAACTGAAAAATTAAGTATGAGAAACCATACAATATAATTGTTATGCACCTATCAAAGGTGGATTACAGATCTATATTACTGACACTGAAAGATATTTGTGATATGCTATGAAAAAAATCAGATAATAAAGTAGTATTTATTTTTATAAATAAATATTTATATGAGCATAGAAATAATTCTGGATGACTGCATAGCAAAATGTTAGCAGTGATTTCTATTTTTTTGCATTCCACTAGAATATAGGCTTTATGGAGATAGGGATTATTGTCTTACTTGTTTACTATTGTATTCCCAGCAACTAAAATGCTGGCACATAGAAGGAACTCAAAATATACTAAGTAAATGAATGAATGCTTACTTGTATTTTCTAGTTTTCCTATACATTAACTGTTACTATAATCTAATGTCTTCATATTAAAACTGGATAGATTAGTATATACCCCCCAAAATTGAACACTATTCAGCTATAAAAAAGGATGAAATAATGTCCTTTGCAGCAACATGGATGGAACTGGGGGCCATTATTTTAAGTGAAACAAGTCAGGCACAGAAAGACAAATACTGCATTTTCTAAGTTATATGTGAGAGCTAAATAATGTATACACATGGAAGCAGAGTGTGGAACTGTGCATAATGGAGACTTGGAGAGGTGGAGAAGGGTGAGGGAGGGGTTGATGATGGGATGTTGTTTGGTGGGTTCGAGGTGTGTTCCTCCAGTGATGGATGCCCTGAAGACCCTGACCTTACCACAATGCAACATATCAATGTAGCAAAATTGTATTTGTACCCCATGAATATATATAAAAAATTAATAAAACAACATAGTATTAATTAACAATGACAATAAAAAAAGAAGATAGAAAACACTTGGCCTGAGGGCAGAGTGCAGCCCAGGGTTAAACTCTCAAAATGGCATCGGTTGTAGGCCTGTGACCAGAAAGGATGGGCCCCACTCAGGCAAATAGTGTGGGCAAGAAGGTGTGGGGAGTGCAGTCCACTTGTGTCTCACTTTCATAGGGGCCAGTTGCAGGGTAGTGGGTATTGTCTTCGGTATGCCTACGAGAGCCTGGTTTCCCTGTCCCTACCTTGGCCAGGTAGTGGCTGCAACTGTGTCAGCCTTAACTTGGCCTAAGGATAGGGTATAGCCCAGCATTAAACTCTCAAAATGGCACCTTGGGCCCATGACCAGAAAGTGTAGAGCCCTTTACAGGCAAGCAGCCTGGGCAAGAAGCTGTGGGGAGTGCGATCTGCTCACATCTCAGTCTCTGCAGCAGCCTGCATCAGGGCGGTGGGAACTTCCCAGGGTTATATGAGATCCCACAGTCTCCCCACTTCCTCCTCAGAGCAGTGCAGCAGTACCAGCCATCTCTGTAGATCCCCAGTATGTAGGCTCTCACAATGGCACCCAGCTAGAGGTGTCTGGAATGCCTGTGGGATTCTGTGTAGGTTCCCTTTCTGGAGCAACATCTCTGCAATCTCTAGGCAGCTCCCTATGTTAGGCTCAAGGCTTGTGTGAGTTGTGGGGTTCTCCCACAGCAATATTGTAAAAGCCAGTTTCAGAGTATGAAGCCCTGGGAATTTTCCTCTTACTGTTTCCCCAAATCCAGGAGCTTCTCCTGGCTCTCATCCAGTCTTTGGCTGGGCAAGCTGCCTTGAGCCCTCTCCTTCCTTACTTTTGGTGCTTCCCATCACTTCTCTGGTGAATCTTAGCATTCTCTCCTAGATGATATGTTAAAAATGTGAGTATCTACTTACTATTCTGGTTCTTCTTTGTGGAGGCACATACTACCTGTATCTAGTCAGCAATATTGTTCCTATCTCTCCTTTTCTAATGTAATATGAATATATCCCAATGGCAAAACCTAATTGTACTCCACAGCTGATGAGAGTCTGGGAAATCCAGTTTTCAGGTCTCCAGCCTTATTGGTATAGGGGAGAGCATAAGGGCTAATGTGGAGTAAGTTTCAACAGATAATATCTGGCATATACCTCCTCTGTTACTCTTTATCATTTTACCTTTTTTAAATATCATTTATCACTGTTTGTTTACTGACTATCTCCCTATTAGAATATAAATTCTATAAGAGCAGGGAATTTGTCTGTCTTGCTTGCTGCTCTATTCCCAATATCAGAATAGTGCCTGGCATCAGTAGCATACTTAGTGAGAAGGGGTGGTAGGAGTGGTTTGCCTCAGCAGAGAGGAGTATTTTATCCACTGACATTGTTTAGAATTGTCAGTACATGGTGATAATAAAAGCAGACTGACTTTTAGTTATTTTTGTTATTATTTTCTAATTTTCTACAGATAATATATCCTCTTGGCCTTAGGTTAACTTTCCAGCTCTGTTCTGGAAATTTGAAAAAGATGAAATGTGAACTTGTTACTAAGCAACATTTCTTATGATAAAAATTATCTCTGATTGGTAACTTGAATATAGACTGGGAGGGACTATAAATCTAATGGGGAGCCACAGCTTTAGGCTTCCTTGAGTATGTTGGCAATTATAACTAGGTGTTTACTTTGTGGGGACTTTGGAAGCTGCCTAAGATTTTTATAAGAAATATTAATTCCTTTGTAGGATATGGGGTTTCTAAGTCAGGGTGGCTCCCCCACTCTCCTAGTATAAGTCTTATTCCCTTGTACCTGAGGTGTCACTTGAAGAAATGGAACAGCTTGTGGAAGCCTGTGTGGACTACTAAGAGGACTAGATCCACTAAAGAAGAAAACCTGATGCTGTCCTGCTGGATGCTGAGTTTTCTGTTCAATATCTTTGTAAGTAAACTGGTCCAAGGTATGGTGTGTTCACATCTTGTGAGTCCGAATGTTTAATTAAGAGAACCCTCTGGGCTGGGCACAGTGGCTCACGCCTGTAATCCTAGCACTCTGGGAGGCTGAGGCGGGTGGATCGCTCAAGGTCAAGAGTTCGAGACCAGCCTGAGCAAGAGCGAGACTCTGTCTCTACTAAAAAATAAAAACAAATTATCTGGCCAACTAAAAAAATATATGTAGAAAAAATTAGCTGGGCATGGTGGTGCAGGCTGAGGCAGAAGGATCGCTTGAGCCCAGGAGTTTGAGGTTGCTGTGAGCTAGGCTGA
>JAQIFY010003142.1:0-12785 GCA_028533085.1 Varecia variegata | reverse complement strand
TGGAAGCCCCATTGGGCTACCTAAGGATGGCTCTATCCAGCCAGGTTTCACGAACCTTCCCCTCCCCCCACCAAGGCTTGAGCCCACTATCTGGGGGACTGGAGACCACCCAGCTCAGTCCACCACCATTATCACCTGAGCACTTCACCCAGCAGCCTGAGGTCAGGCCCATCCAACTTGCTGCTACCACCATAGCAGGCACCTACATGCACATGTCATCTGCGGGATTGGGGACTGGCCCGCCCAATCCATCACAGCTACTGCCAACACCAACATGGACCACTGGGGACCAAGAGGTTAGTCTTCCCGCTACTACTGCCAAAGCCTACGCTCACTGCCCAGGGGCCCAAAAACCTACCAACCCACCATGCACATGTCTGCTACTACTGGCACCCAACCAACCAGTGTGAAGGCCCAAGAACCTGCCCTTCTGACCCTGCTAACACCAGAGCCAACATAGGCCACCTTGTAGTCTGAGTACAGGCCCACCTGGCATCCCCATCTCCAGGAAAACTTCACCACAGCCTCCACTAACAACGGCACCCTAAGCCACTGAGGAAATCAGACACCACCGACACTGTTTACTGCTGAAGATATCATATGGAAATTACTCTACTGTATGCACCAAGACTCAAGCCAAACTACCCTACCCAACCAGCACTATAGGCACAACTTCAGGAAAAAAATCTTCTCCTATGAAAGCAAATTCAAAAAATTGAAGGAAGCAACTGTTATGCCAAATGTACAGATATCAATATAAGGATATAAAAATATGAAAAAGCAAGGAAATATGACACCTCCAAATGAATATAATTATCCAGCAAGAGATTTTAATCACAAAGAAATATATGAATATATGAAATATGAGAAAAAGTATTAAAAATAAAAATATTAAAGAAGCTCAGTAAGACATAAGAGAAGTATAAAAAAATCAGGAAAACAACTCAGGATATGAATAAGACATTTTCTAAAAAGGTAGACATCAAAAAAAGAAACAAATTCTGAAACTGAAAAATTCATTAAATGTAACTCAAAATACATTTACAACTTTTCACAATACACTAGATCTAGCTGAAGAAAGAATTTCAGAACTTGAAGACAGGTCTTTTGAAATAACCCAGATGGACAAAAATTAAAAAAAAAGAAAAAGAATAGAAAAGAGTGAACAAAGCCTCCATGACATATGGGGCACCATGCAGTGAGCAAATATTGGAATTTTCCATGTTGATAAGGCAGAGAAAAACAAAAGGGTTAGAAACCTATATAACAAAATAATAGCTAAAATTTCCCAAATCTAGCAAGAGATTTAGACATGCAAATACAGGAAGATCGGAAATTTCCAAACCATGCAAAAAAGGTCTTCTCCATGGCACATTATAGTCAAACTGTTAAAAGTCAAAATAAAAAAAAAAAAAAAAAGAGAGAGAGAATACTAAAAAAAAAAAAAAAAAAAAAGCAAGAGAAAAGCATCTACTCACTTCTAAGGGAGCCCACATTAGGATAACAGTGGATTTCTCAGCAGATATAATACAGGCTAGGAGAGACTGGGTGATAAAAGGCTAAAGAAAAAACAAAAAACAAAAAACTACTGCCATTCAAAGTTACTATAATCAGCAGTTAACTTTTATGAAGGAAGAAGAAACAAAGTCTATACTAGACCAGAAAAGTAGAGGGAATTCAAGCCACTAGACCAGCCATACAAGAAATGCTTAAGGGAGACCTACACTTAAAGGTAAAAGCAATATCTACAATCATGAAAACATATGGAAGTATCAACCCCACTGGTAGACCAAGCACACAAAAAAAAAGGAAGCGAAAGGACTCAGAAAACCACCAAACTACAATGATAAACAATAAGAGAGAAAGAAAGGAACAAGGAATATACAAAACAACCAGAAATCAACTAATATAATAAAAGGAATAAACCATTACATATCAATAATGACCTAGAATGTATTAATAGTAATAGATGGATTACATTTTCCACTTAAAAGATATAGGCTGGCTGACTGGAAAAAAAAAATGACCCAACTGTATGCTGCGTACAAAAACTCATATTACCCAAAATGACACAAATAGATTAAAAGTAAAAGAATGGAAAAAGAGATTGCATGCAAACAGAAACCAAAACTGAGCAAAGGTAGCTATACTTATATTAGAAGAAACAGACTTTAAGTCAAAAACAGTAAAAAGAAACAAAGAATATAATGATAAAGGGAACAATTCTCCAAGAGGATACAACAATTTTAAAGATGTATGTACCCAATACTGGAGCACTCAGATATATAAAGCAAACATTATTAGAGCTAAAGGGAGAGACAGACTCCAATACAATATTAGTTGAAGACATCAATGCCCCACTCTCAGCATTAGACTGATCATCTTAACAAAAAGTTAACAAGGAAACAATGGATTTAACTGCACGTTAGAACAAATTGACGTAACAGACATTTACAGACCATTTCACCCAAAAGCCATAGAATATACATTTTTCTCCTCAACACATGGAACATTCTCCAGGATAGACCATATGTTAGGACACAAAACTAATCTCAGTAAATTTTTAAAAAAGAAAAATTATAACAAGTATATATTTAGACCACAATGGAATAAAACTAGAAATCAATAAGAGTGGCTTTGGAAATTGTACAAGTACATGGAAATTAAACAATGTGCTTCATTGGGTCAGAGAAGAAATGAAAGAGGAAATCAAAAATTTCCTTGAAACAAATGAAAATTAAAGCAGAACATACCAAATCTATGGGATCCAGAAAATGCAGTGCTAAGAGAGGTTTATAACAATAAAATTAAAAAGTGGGAAGATCCCAAAGGAAGTCTAAGGATGCATCTCAAGGAAATAGCATAGCAAGAACAAAACAACCCCAAAATTAGGAGAAAGAAATAAATAAGGACCAGAGCAGAATTAAACAAAATTTAGATGAAAAAATGATAAAAAGGATCAATCAAACAGTTTATTGTTTTAAAAGGTAAACAAAATTAATAAAACACTAGCCAGATTAACCAAGGGAAAAAAAAAGAGAGAAGCAAATTACTTAGCTTTATTCAGTAAGTATTTCCAACTCTGGTGTCTGGGTCCCAGCCAAATTCTGGGGGGCTAGAACTCCATATCTTTTGAGGGCTGTTGTTCTTTCATATGTATTTTTTTCCAAAATACGTAAAGAAAATATATATGGGAATAAAATGTGTGTATGGAAGTGCATATGTAGAGATATTTATCAACTATCTCCAAATTCTTGTCTTTTATTCTTTCCACCATTCACTGCAATCTTTATGTTCAACGATTCATCGTATCTGCTGCTGACAGTGTCAAGTATGTCAGCCCAACAGTATATTCTTGTACTTGTCTTATGTATCAAACCAGCAGCATTTGATTCAGATGGTTATTATTTTCCTTCAGGAACATTCCCCTACCCTTGCTTCCGGGACACCACACATTCTTAATCCTTCTCTTACTTTACTAGTTGATCCTTATTAATCCCTTTTGCTGGTTCCTCTCGATTACCCAATCTTTTATTTTTGGGAGTGCCCCGAGACTCAGTATTCAATGCTTTCCTTCTCTTTTTATATTCATTCCCTTGATGACCAGCCACTACCAGAGTATGAATACCATCTAAATTCCCATCACAATAAAATGCACATCTGTAGGTCAGACTTACATTCTAAATCAGTTACTACCTACTCAACCTATCCATTTGAATATTCATTACAAACTTCACCTGTTCAAATGTAGCAATAGAAACGATACAAATTTAAGCAAAGAGAGAAAAATTCTGAAAAAAAAAAAATAGAATCCTCAGGGATTTAGGGAAAAAGTATCAAAAGCTTTAACTTTAAGTGGTTTTCCATGTGCAGAGAGAAAGAAAACAATACTTGAAAATTAGTGGCTGGCATGAAACAATTTCAAATTTGATAGAAACTCTTAAGAAAATCACAAAAAAGCAGTAGATAGGAGTGGAGACATACTACGTTGGGAGAGGGTAAGGGGGATGAGAATTACTTTTAATTTATTATCAGAAACACTGTGAGCCAGAAGATACTGGAACACAAATTTACAGTGCTGAGAGAAAAGACATAGTTGTGAGGCAATCAAAAGAAGAGAGAATTTAACAGCAGTACACTTGCACTACCAGAAATATTAAAGAAGTTGTTCGGCCTGGGGAAAATAATCTCAGATTAAAATTGGAGCTACAAAAGAAAAGGCAAACAACAAAAGGTTGAAGCAACTTTATCCAGTATCCTGTAATGTACTGATGGCAGACCTGGTAGAGACATTTCACCTGGTTTATTCCAGGGATGATTACTACCTACCAACTTCCCTGTATTGCATTAGCAATGTACATTTTTCTGAAAGTTAAAAATGTACAGCATGTGGAAAAGAGTAATTTCATTGTTAATTAATTAAAGAAATTACTAATTAATGAGATAATTGACTAATGTGGTTATTAATAAATAATTCTTAATTCAAGGTGCTTATTATGGATTTGTTTATGTAATTTTTATTTTTTTCAGAGTCAGAATACGATCAGACCTCAGTCTTACACCACTGTCAAAGCTAAAAAAAATATCTTTGTGTGTTATTCTTCCCAAAGATTTTCATAATTTTGTATCATAAAATTTTGAATTTTACATTATGTTTATAAAATGAATTTTATAATGTATTTTCTATTCTAGAATTTTATTATTAAATAAATTAAGCTCATAATCATGAGTGTTTCCTGCTGTTGCATACATTGACAATTCTTTTTTATGTTTCTACAAGGGCTATCTTAAATGAAAGAGAAAAATCTCTAATTTTTGCTAATAGCTTTTGTTGCCACTAATAACCAGACATTTCTAACAAGTGACAGAATTAAGAGAAATGTAATTACAAATATAACATCTATATATTCATTGATTCAGCATATATTTAAAATGTTGTTGCAGTATTTCCCCTGTTAAATTATGAGCAGAGTATGTGAAATTTGATGTCATTTTATTTGCAAGTATGTTATGTCATGTTCTAGAAAGTAAATGATAAATTTATAGCTTTTATTATTATTAAGGATTATATAAAGAGATATTTTCAATTCATTCCTTCTATTATAGATGGGTGGTGTTTCCTTAAGAGTGTTTGGAAGCACTTGAGAAGTAGCAAAATGAAAATATTATTAACCTATTGAATTCTGTGTTGACAGTTATATGCCTAAGAACATTAAATAGTTTACTCATTATTTTCTGGCTTCTAATGGGGATGACAAAAAAAAAAAAGACTGTTGTTGTCAGCATTCTGGTTTTTTATTTATAGGTATTTTGTCATCTGTTTGATCTTAAAATTGTTTTTTTGGCATTGATTTTTCTGCACTTATTAAAATCTGTCTAGTTTTGCTTGACTCAGTGAAATTACCGAACAGAAGGTTATATTTTTCTTTAATTGTGAATATTGTTAAAAGTATCTTTGACTATTGCTCTTTTTCTATGTTATTTATTTATTTATTCTAACATATCTGTCAGATGTCACAAAGATTTAATAAGACTAAATATTACATAAAACCCATGTGTGAATTTGTACTTGTACTCATACAGGTCACTTGCCTGAGTCATGAGCAAAGATGTTATCTCTCTTTTCTGCCTGGACCAGGCAAAAGAGAGTTTTATCTTCCTCTCTCCCTCCCTTCCTCCCTTCCTCCCTTTCTTCTTTCCTTCCTTTCACTAAGCTTTTCTGTTGTCTCCATTTTACAAAAGAGCTCACTCCCAGCTTTTCCCTTCTGTACTCTCCAGAACATATTTCTTTCATGTTCCTAGTTTAGTATTAAAATCCCAGCCTTTAATTTGAAATACTTACTTTTGTGTTTAATTCCCTACCACCCACATTCATGCCAATAGGTCATAAGTTTAACTGTTTATTCCTCTTTCTTTTTTTCAACTAGCAGTTTCTCTTTCCTTCTTTAATCTCCTTATGTATTTTAATATGTTAAAGTATATTTTATCTAGTATTTCCTATGCACTGTTGTAGAAGGGTTATCCATGTATGTTTAGATATGTTGCCACAATTGGAAATCACTATACTGTCATGTCCTACACTGACATGAAGATAAAAATTTATCTTCATATCATATAGGATGAAACTGGCATAGATCAATGTACTTTCGGGGATTTTACAACCATTGGCTAGGAATATATGAGAGCACAAATTTCATTTCATTAAGTTAATTACTGCATCTGTTTATCTCTGCCTCCTAGGGACCACACAAATTCTTTTTACAGTATGTTAGATCATAAGATGTATGAGCCTCAATTTGATACAGTGTATATGAGCAATATAAAGTCTGATTATCATATATTTCTATGTAGAAAAATTTTTATATATATTAAATAGGTAGATCTATTATATATATATATATAAATAGATATCTATATGTCTATCATATTTACATATATATGCTTTGGGCTCTATTTTAATATGTTGATATTTTATATGTATTATATCCTGAAATCTTTCTCTCTGATTATAGCACTAACTCTAATAAATTATACTTATATTAATATTACATCTTAATTCAGCAGACTTACTACTTTTATAGGACTTTTTTGTTTGTTTAAACAGGCTATATTCTTTTCTGCTTTTAATTTCATTTGTAAATATGAAACATTAAAAGTTAATTAGATATTTATACTGGGCCTAAAAGCAGGCAAAATAATTCTGTGTGACTCTTTAAAGTATATGTATGATATAGCTATTTGCAATAATTTCAACCAGAAATTATTATATAATATTTTAATTAAAATAGATATTTTTAAAACTTCTCAACTTTTCTTTGAAAAAAGCAGTATGTCAGTATTGCTTATTTTTTTTCATTTTCAAGCAAATTTAATAATATATAATGTGTCTATTGTTGACAAATTATTGAATGGCATTTTTAAATTGTACTTACCTGATGGAAATAAATCATAGTCACAAAATTTTTCTTCAAATCTGTTATAATCTACACTTATCAAAACTTTATAAAATGCATATTATTATGCTAACAACATTTCCTATTATAATTATATAATTTGCAGAAGTCATATATTTAAATCATACAATAGATCACATAATTCTATCAAAAATAATTCTTGGCTTTTTTAATAAAATTATTTGTTTTCTGCTATATCAGCTGTTGTACTTTAATTTGCCCTACCCTAAATTTCCAGGACATTATATATTATGTCATAAGTATACATGATTATGACTGATGCTCTAATGATTTCCACTTTTAAGATTGAATGGAGGACATTAACTTTTTTTTATCATAATGGTGTTCTGAACTGGACTGAAACATTCTGTTATGTTTGAGTGGCCATATATAGATTAATCACTGATATCACAGCAAAACTAAGGAACATTTTTATAGAAGTCTTCAATGTAGCGCCTAAGAGTAAATATGGTCACCTCACTTTTTATTTTCTAAATAAGGAATACTGAATTCATGCCATCATCTCAGGTTTTCATAATTTTTGAAATGAAATAAGGTGGCAAAATACAATTATGAAATATAGTCTGAAGCATTTGATTGTATACTTTAACCTTTTTAGTATTCTGAATTTCAACAGATGGTCATTCTAGCTCTTCCCAACAGGGGTTTGAGTTTTTAAATAGAAGAGAAATGTCCATCCAATCAAATTCAGAGTTCCGAAAAGGTCAATTAGTATAGTACATGGCAGTTATTCTCAGAATGTATTAAACATTGGCAATCTGACAGCTTATTTTTTTGACACAATGTAAGACAACTTTCCACATGAGAAAGCTTTTAACAAGAAAGAAAAATGCAAGTTATTTGACAATTTTCATTACAACCTTTACTAACACAAAAATCTCATGGAATGATAACTCAAATGTTGTACTATTATTTCTTTTAAAAGCGTGTTCTAGGGACAGAAAGATTCACTTAATTTTTATATTCACCAATCCTCATGTATATCTTGGTCTATTTATATATTTTATATGAATATTAAAAATGATGTGTGTATTGCACATTCTGTGTCACTGTTTCAAAACTAATTAGGTTGAAATGTTACTTGGAATTTTTTAAAAAGGCAGCATTACTCTTTGTAGAAAAATAATAATGCTAACTATGGAAGATTTTGTCAAAATAAACCATATGGAAAGATTGAAATTGTGCCTAAAATACAAATCTAAAACATGCTTTCAGTTTAGACAATCTTGTGTTTTACTATTATTCATAATTTGTTACATTTTATTTTTAATTTAATATTTATCTTCTTTATTATTCTGTAACTTTCCTTTAAGTATATTTGCAATTGCTCATAATTTTGACTAATTCAAGATCATGACATTTCATGGGCCTATATTTGCCCTTCTTATAAAAATATACTGTTAAGATCATTCTTTCCTCTTAAAGACACTATCATTTAATCAGTCTCTACAGTGTTAATTAGCAACAGAAACCAAAAACACAAAAATTTTCTCACCTATTAGTAAAACATAAAGATGTATGTCATAAAGGTGAAATGTATAAAAAACGGTAAAGATTCAGAAACACTTCTTGTTGCCTGTACTTCAGGGTATGTACCCTCAGATAGACAATTATAGCACTTAAATCATAACTTTGAGTTGGACTGTATTTGTCTAACAAATATAAACTAAGAAGAAGAGTGTCTGCAATACTGTTGGCATTTTATGCAGGCTGCTGAAAAGAACAGATAGTCTCACAATCATTTTCATTATTTATTTCTTCTTTCTTTTTATCATTGTTGCTTCACATTTCACTACATGTCCCCAAAGAAAACGATATCCTCCCCTAAAATAACTTGAAGTCTATATGTTTAATAGGAAAAAAGCGTAAGAACTACACACATGGACTTTAGACAGCAAGCAAATGGTTTTGCTTTTGAGGGGAGTGGTTGATAGAAAGTTGGTCTGCAATTTAGCATATTCAGTAACATTTTATCTCCAAAAAACTCCTATGTAATTATGGTATCTGGTTATCAATGTTGTCTCTCAAATATTTTCTGGATTTTTAATTACTTATAGTATTCTAGTTAAAAAAAAATTAAAAAGTAAAGGAACATTCATTTTACTGGTATATGTAAGATTAAAATAATAATATTAATAATAATTACAGTAGAGAATTCCAGTACTTATGTATGCTATAGAGATAGTAGAGATGAGGGAGCCATGATTCTATCTTGTGGGTTTCATATCAGCTTCGTATCAGGGAAGGCTTCAGAGTCGTTGAAGAAAACTTGAGGGAGAGTTGACATTCTCAGAACACTCAGGCATAAGGAAAAGTTCTAAAAAAGTTAGACAGGTTTGCTCATATGATCTCCTATTTCTGTGGTAGAGATTACCAGGGGTTAAATTGAGTGAATAAGAGTGAGGCCACCTATGTTGAATACTTCAGAATATGCATGCACCAAGAAAATACCAGAATAAGTTAAATTATGGTCACTTGTGATCAGTTTTTATACTAGAAAACATTTTGAAAGCAGTGTGACAAGAATATGGAAGGAAGAACTAAGGCAAGTAGACAAATTGGGGAGACAAGTAGGAGAAGAAGAGGCCACAAAACAATTTAAAGAGTGGATGGGGAGAAGTTACCAGGTAAATCCATATTTTGGGGGGTACACATTCAGTTTGGGGAACACTAATTTAAAACCAGGCAAAATTATGAGTACTAAGCTGAATCTGTACTGAAAATTTAAAAATACATCACACAAATTACCAATTTAAAAAACCTGAAAATAGCAAAAATATTACAACCCCCAAGAACATAAACACGTTTTAATTAACTGCCTGACACACCTCAAAGATTTTCTTTTCCTCCATTCCTGTGTTCTTTCCTTGAATCTTTGTTTCAATGATTTAATAATTTCAATTTCTATAGTGAGAACAGAGAATCAATTCAGTGTTTTGTATATCATAACTGATTTAAATTCCTACATTAAAATTTTATCTTTGTTATTAATGAATTACTGATAATTTCAGGGACAATTTTACAATTGTCAAATTTGAGAAAATTATATCAGAATTTTTCTTATGTGTGCTTTAAGATACATGGTCCTTAGACCTTTCCTTGGGTCCAGACTAATCTTACATACACTATGAATTGAAGACAATGGACAAGGAGCTAGTGTCTCTTTCAGAAACTGAGGGAGCACTTGCAAGTGAAGGACCACTAATTTAGGCTTTGTCAGCTTCATGGAAAATCTGCCTTTGCTGGTAGGATACACATTTGAGAAACAAATATTTAAGTGTCTAAGATGATTTCAATGTTTCTAGAATGAATAACTAGTAAGATAAACATTAATGCAGGGGGTTTGTATTGTAGTTACAACATGAAAGAACTAAGATGTTCTACACTGAATCCCTTTTGTCCCAATTTTCTATGGTTTTGTGGCTCATTATTTTAAAAGTAATCCTATACCACAATTGCAACATACTTCCCCATATTTTCTAAGTTAGATTTAAATGATTCTCATTCCTTCAATTTTCTGCTCCTATAGCAAAGAATCATAATGTGGTTAAAAATACATCAGATTTATTTTGTTCCTTTTTTATTTTTTCTTCTTTCTTATACATTACAGTACATGGCACACCAGTAGAAGATTAACTGTATAGATTAACTTTGTGTGCAGGTGAGGATGTGTGTATGTGAGTGCATGTGTATATATGTGTTTTCTTTTCTGTTGTTAGATACCGTAGGCAATGATAGTCTATTTATTAGGTTGGTACAAATTGTGGTTTTAGCATTCTTGAAATTTGTCACTTGATATTATAGTACATTCTTAAATAAATGTGGTTATGTTATACATTATTTTAATGCATATTTCTCATTTTTGCCTCATCTGTCATTTTTTTTTTGCTAATGACTTATTACTTGCTGTTTATTTTATATTTATTTTAGACTGTGGAAATGATGTTAGACAAAAAGCAAATTTCAGTGGTTTTCTTATTGAGTTCAAAATTGGTTGCAAAGCAGCAGAGACAACTGGCAACATCAACAATGCATTTGGCCCAGGAACTGCTGACGACTGTACAGTACAGTGGTGGTTCAAGAAGTTTTGCAAAGGAGATGAGAGCCTTGAAGATGAAGAGCACAATAACCAGCCCTCGGAAGTTGACAATGACCAATTGAGAGCAATCATTGAAGTTGATCCGCTTACAACTTCACGAGAAGTTGTTGAAGAACTCAACGTTGACCATTCTGTAGTCGTTTAGCATTTGAAGCAAATTGGAAAGCTGGAAAAGCTCCATAAGTGGGCGCCTCATGAGCTGAGCAAATATCAACAAAATCATCATTTTGAAGTGTCATCTTCTCTTCTTGTATGCAACAACAATGAACCATTTCTCAATTGAATTGAGACATGCAACAAAAAGTGAATTTTATACAACAACCAGTGACAACCAGCTCAGTGGTTGGAGCGAGAAGAAGCTCCAAAGCATTTCCCAAAGCCAAACTTGCACCAAAAAAAGGTCATGGTCACTGTTTGGTGGTCTGCTGCTGGTCTGATCCACTAGAGCTTTCTGAATCCTGGCGAAACTGTTACATCTGAGAAATATGCTCAGCAAATTGATGAGATGCACTGAAAAGTGCAATGCCTGGAGCCAGCATTGGTCAACAGGAAGGGCCCAATTCTTCTCCAGGACAATGCCTGACAGCATGTTGCACAATCAACGCTTCAAAAGTTGAACAAATTGGGCTACGAAGTTTTGCCTCATCTGTCATATTCACCTGACCTCTTGCCGACTGACTACCACTTCTTCAAGTATCTCAACAACTTTTTGCAGAAAAAATGCTTCCACAACCAGCAGGATGCAGAAAACGTTTTACAAGAGTTTGTCGAATCCCGAAGCATGGATTTTTACACTACAGTAATAAACAAACGTATTTCTCATTGGCAAAAATTTGATTGTAATGGTTCCTATTTTGATTAATAAAGATGTGTTTGAGCCTAGTTATAATGATTTAAAATTCAATGTCTGAAACTGCAATTACTTTTGCATCAAATTCATAAATTGGTGTATTTTGACATTGATATCTTTTTAGTGGAGATTTTTCCGAATGTTTGGTCACATATTTAACTTCTGTGATTATATGTACACACACACATAAATATACATGTAAACATATATGTCTACATACATAGACATGTATATATATAGGTACATATGTATATAAATATAGTTGCGCATATACCTGCATATTTTAAAGAGTTTTATTCAGATATAATAAGCATACCAGAAAGTTCATCCATTTGACATATACAATTCAATAGTTTTAGTATATTTACAGAGTTATGCAACCATCACCATGTTTATTTCTATAAAAATAAAATGGTGCAGCTTTTTTGCCTCCGGACTTCTCTGGGGCCAGCAGCCACCTGAGCAGGGGCCAGGGGCCGCGGGCTCAGCCGACGACCATGGGCTCCGTGTCCAACCAGCAGTTTGCAGGTGGCTGCGCCAAGGCGGCGGAGGAGGCGCCGGAGGACTCGGCCGGGGCTGCTGACGAGCCGCAGCTGCTACATGGTGCCGGCATCTGTAAGTGGTTCAACGTGCGCATGGGGTTCGGCTTCCTGTCCATGACCGCCCGCGCCGGGGTCGCGCTCGACCCCCCTGTGGACGTCTTTGTGCACCAGAGTAAGCTGCACATGGAGGGCTTCCGGAGCCTGAAGGAGGGTGAGGCAGTTGAGTTCACCTTTAAGAAGTCTGCCAAGGGCCTGGAATCTATCCGAGTCACTGGACCCGGTGGGGTGTTCTGTATTGGGAGTGAGAGGCGGCCAAAGGG
>JAQIFY010003141.1:0-12786 GCA_028533085.1 Varecia variegata | reverse complement strand
GGATGGGCTGGCTGGGTGGCAGTGGGGAGGGAGAGAGCGTGGACACAGTGACCCGGGAGGGGACACCTATTGGCCCAGGAGGGTGCAGACGCTTCCAGCAGGGTCTGGGAGAGGCTTCCCGGAGGATCTGCTGTCTGAGCAGGGGTGCAGCCAGTGGGGCTGAGGGAGGGGAGGGCTCCACACAGGCTGGAGTCAGTGAGGGGCTTCACCAGGCCTGTCGGGCTGGGCGGAGAGCAGTCTGGTGTCTGGCCCTGGTCCCTGAGCGGCCCCCTGCCTCTTCCCCAGTCCCACCCACCATCGAGGGCGCTGGCGGAGGCCCGTACGAAGTGAAGGCTGTGGCTGGGAGGCCCGTGGCGCTGGAGTGCGTGGCCAGGGGCCATCCACCCCCCACCCTCTCCTGGCACCACGAGGGGCTGCCCGTGGCAGAGGGCAACGCGACGTGGCTGGAGACGGGCGGCGTGCTGAGGCTGCAGAGCCCGGGGGAGGCGTCCAGGGGCCTGTACAGCTGCGTGGCCAGCAGTGCCGCCGGCGAGGCCGTGCTTCAGTACTCCGTGGAGGTGCAGGGTGAGCCCAGCCCGTCCCCCAGAGCCACCTGGGCTGTGGCCCTCCACCCACGTCTACTGTTCGCTTGTCCCGAGCAGACCCAGGGGATGGAGGGTGGCAGAGAAGTAGCCAGTGTCCCAGTGTTGGACGACACAGATGAGGCCTGGGCTGGGGGCCAGCAGGGCTAGGGGAGGGCAGGGTGGAGCCCTAGGATCAAGGGCCCCTGCCCAGGACCCTGGGCCAGGTCACTCAAAGCACAGGACGCCGTTCTGTCTTCCGCCAATAGAAGGGCATTTATGGAGACGTTCCTGAGGTCGGCTCGTGGGCACTGGTCCCGGGACAGGGTGGGAGGGGCGGGCGGGGCCTTCCGTCCGTTGGCAGACACGTCTCAAGCACTGGCTGTGCTGGCCCTGCGTGCTACCAGGAGCAAAGCAGGGAACAAGGCCAGCCTGGCTCCTGAGCCCTCAGTGTACTGAGGGGACAGGCCCTGCCTGTGGGGAGGCCAGGGGGTCCCTCACCCAGCCTTGAGGGGGCCTTGGAAGGCCTCCTGGAGGGGGGACATTTTATGGGGAGACTTGAAGGGTAAGGTGAGGCTGGGGCCTTGCTCCGAGGGCACTGGGGACTCCAGGGTGCTATGAGGGGCTGCTCAGGTTCAGACGCCCAACAGTGGGTCCTGCCTGCAGTGCCCCCACAGCTCCTGGTGGCTGAAGGCTTGGGCCAGGTGACCACCATCGTGGGACAGCCCCTGGAACTTCCCTGCCAGGCCTCCGGCTCCCCGGCACCTACTGTCCAGTGCGTATGGCGTGGCGGAGGCCGGGGCTGAGGGTGGTGGCAGCAGGTGGGGAGGGAGCTACTTCCCATCCCAGGAGTATGGAAGGGGCTCCGGGGCAGGGATGACAGGGCAGGCGGGAGGTGCTGAGAGGCTTCCTGGCTTGTCCTGCCCCACCTTCCCTGGCCTCAGGCTGACCTGCCCCCTGCCCACCCACTGCAGGTGGCTGCAGAATGGCCGCCCGGCTGAGGAGCTGGCTGGGGTGCAGGTGGCCTTGCAGGGGGCCACACTGCACATCGACCACGTGGAGCTGGGCCACGCAGGCCTCTTCTCCTGCCAGGCCACCAATGAGGCAGGCACTGCTGGGGCTGAGGTGGAGGTGTCCGTGCACGGTGAGTGGACATCTGGGGTTCTGGGGTCAGGGGGAGCCCAGGACGCCAGGGTTGGGTGGAGCCAGAGGCTGTGGCAGGCCTGGGAAGGGCATTTCTGGGATGCCCTTCCCAGTTCCCCATGGACAAGTGTGACAGTCTGGTCTGGGCCATGTTTCACACTTGTCATCTGTCCTGTCCAGCCCCTAGGTCCTCGCTCCTCTCCCCAGCCTCCTTTCTCTCCATCCACTCTCTTCATGCTAACCACACTGAACTCTGTTCAGTTCTTTATATACATCAGTGAGCACTCTCCTTCTCACCTCCGAGTCTGCGTCTGCTGTTCCCTCTGCCTGGAAGATTCTCCCTCCTCTTTGCCTGCCTAGCTCCTCCCTATCTTTCAGGTATGTCCTGAAACACCCCTTCCTCCAGGAAGCTTTCCTTGATTCCAGTTCTCTAGTCTGCACCACCCAGTCTCTCGTAGCCATAGCCCACCACCCACTACATTGGGATTGCTTGTTCAGTTGTCCATCTCTGCTGTGCAGCTCTGTGAGCTCTGAGATGGTAGCATGGTGGCTGCCTTTTTCTGCTGTGTCTGGGGCCCTAATATAGTTCTGAGCACAGAGTAAATGCTCAATGCACGTATGGATACATGAATTGATGAGTGGATGGAAGGTGTGGGTAGGTGGATGGATTATGGATGGGTGGATGGATGGGTGGGTGTGTAGATGGATGGGTGGGTTTTTAGATGGATGAATGGATGGGTAGTTGGATGGGTAGATGGATGGGTGGGTGGATGGATGGATGGACGGATGGATGGACAGATGGGTGGGTGGGTGGATGGGTAGGTGGATAGATGTATGGGTAGGTGGACGGATGTATGAATGGATAGATGGGTAGGTGGGTGGATGGGTGGGTGGATGGATGGATGGGTGGGTATGTAGATGGATGGTTGGATGGATGGATAGGTTGGTGGATGAGTGGATGGAAGGGTAGATGGATGGATGCATGGATAGGTGGGTGGTTGGATGGGTAGATATATGGGTGGGTGGATGGATGGATGGATAGATGGGTAGGTGGGTGGATGGTTGGATGAGTAGATGGATAGATGGAAGGGTGGATGGATGGGTGGGTGGATTGATGGATGGATGGATGGATGGGTGGGTGGATTGATGGAGGGATGGATGGTTGGGTGGATGGGTAGGTGGATAGAGGGATAGATAGATGAACAGATGCATGGATGGATAGTAGAATGTTTAAAGGGGAAGAACTGCTCTGCTGGTTCCCAGTCTGAAGCTCTTTCCCCTAAGCCAGGTGTCTGGGGTGTAGGGGGTAGAAGCTAGAGGCCTGCCTTTGGCCCAGCCCTTCAAGGCTACTCCTCACCCTCAGGCATTGAGGGGGCTGCTGGGTGTCCAGTGTACCCTTCCTGACCCTGACCCCAGTCCTTCCACCTCTCCCCAGAGCTCCCATCGGTTAATATCGTCGGGGGTGAGAACCTCACAGCCTCTTTCCTGCAGCCTGTGACCCTCCAGTGCATAGGGGCTGGGGTGCCTACCCCAAGCCTCCGCTGGTGGAAGGATGGGGTAGCCCTGGCAGCCTCTGGGGGGAACCTGCAGGTATGTGGCACAGGTGGAGGAGCCACTTTTAGGGGTTCCTGGAGACCTGATCAGGGCCCAGCAGCCTGGGGGTAGGACGGGCATGGAGCCCTCTCAGCCTGCAAGCGGGGGTTGCGGGGGCAGGTCACCCTCCCCGGGAGCTTCAGTTGTCAGAGGGAGGAAATGGGGGCAGGGCAGCGTGCCCAGAGGCCAGAGGGATCAGGGATCCGAGTGCTCTGCCCGTACTCCACCCCCAGAGCCAGTGTCCTGTCCTGCGGTCCGCAGACTTCCCTCCCCTTTGGGCCCTGTGGCTTTGCCGCATGCACAGGTGCTCTCTGCCCTCCCCTCCCCCCAGATTGACAAGGTGGACCTGAGGGACGAAGGCGTCTACACTTGTGCCGCTGCTAACCTGGCTGGGGAGAGCAGGAAGGATGTGGCGCTGAAGGTTTTGGGTGAGGACGTGGGCGCCAGCAGGGCCTGGGGCAGGGATGGCGGGAGATGCCCTGAGGGCCCCTGGGGCTGGGTGTGTGGCCGGAGTGGGGGAGGAGGTTTGTGTAGTTAAATTGAGGAGAAGGGGAAAGTCCTGAAATGAAGGCACAAACAATTTGCTCTGCGGATGTTTTTGGTGGGCTTTTTAGTGGCAGGCCTCGCTCATGTTCCCACTTACCTTTGCTTATTTTATTCATTTTGGGGTTCATTTGTGCAGAAATCCCTGCCCTTGTCACTTCCTGTGGCTGTGATGATCCCACCCCCTGCCGGGTTGCTGCTGTCCCTGGGGGCCATCCTCTGTGGTTGCAGTAAACGTTGCAGCTGTCACTCTTTGTCCCCCCTGTTTGGCTTCAGGGGTGGGGATCCTGGGTCAGAGGACATGAGCTGCTTTAGAGCCCTGATGCCCAGGACTTTTGGGGGGGACAGGGGAGGGGCGCTGGGGATGGCAGAGCCCCACCCACCAAGCTGGGACTCCCCTTGTCTGCTCCAGTGCCCCCCAACATTGAGCCAGGCCCAGTTGACAAGGCAGTGCTGGAAAACGCCTCTGTGACCCTGGAATGTCTGGCTTCAGGCGTGCCCCCTCCTGGTAAGACCCTTCCTCCCGGCGGAATGCCACCTGCACATCTAATGAGGCCGGCGAGTGCTCCAGGCACCCGCAGGCGGTGGCACCGTGGGGAAATCGGCAGGCCCTTCCCGCACTGCTCCTGTCTCCCTTCCTCCTGGACAAGGCCACGGTGCCACAGCACCACCAGGGCCCAGGGCCGTGCGCAGGGTCTGAAGCGAGCCTGCAGGGCTCCTGCTCAGACTTTGCAACTTCACAGGGATGCCTGGGCCTGGGGGCGAGGGCCAGGCCCTTCGAGTCACCATCCGTCTGGCCTCTTCTGTAGACGCACAGTTGAGGAAAGGGCTGGGCGCGTGGGGCTTGGTGTGCGCACTTGGCACGTGGGATGGGGTGATGTTTATCGTGGCCCAGGAGGAAGGCCCCTCTCCGTCCCCCATCTGAGCCAGGCCCACCCACTTCTCCTGGGGTAGGTGAACCCTGGGGCATTTGCTCCTTCCGCTGGGGACGCTGTTGAGCTCTGGGGGGCCTGGCAGGATGTAAGGAAGCTGCAGACACAGCGGCCCAGCCCTGCCCTCTGAGGCTCATGTCCTCAAAAGCCCTCCCAGGTGAGAGGTCTCCTGGGAGGAGGGGAGCGGGCCGGGCTGGGTTTTGCTGTCCCTGCCCCCAGCCACGCCATCCTCTACCCCTGGGGCTTCCCCTCTGCCCTTGGTCCTGTCAGCGCTGCCCTGTCCCACCCCGCTCCCCTTCCTGGAGAACCTGGCTTTCTTGCCTGAAAAGAAGTGTGGCCACCCTGGAAGCTCTCCTGGATGCCCACGACACCAGCAGGGTCTTACGGGTGGCAGGACCCCTTGCATCTCTCTTCTCTTCCCAGATGTCTCCTGGTTCAAGGGCCGCCGGCCTGTCTCTGCCCAGACAGGAGTGACGGTATCAGCTGATGGGAGAGTTCTCCGCATTGAGCGAGCCCAGCTTTCCAACGCTGGGAGCTACCGATGTGTGGCATCCAATGTGGCAGGCAGCACAGAGATGCAGTATGGCCTACGGGTCAACGGTGAGTTGCCTGGGGACGATAGGGGCCCTTGTCCCAAAAGTTGTCTTTTCATCCATTTGTCTCATCTTTCCATCCACTCACTCACTCAACTACCCATCCATCAATCCATCCACCCACCCATCCATCCACCTATCTATCCACCCACCTGTCCATCCGTCCACCTACCCATCTCTCCATCCATCTGTCCAACCACCCTTCTATCTACCTATCTGTCCCTTCATCCACCCAGCTAGCCACCAGTCAGTGAGGCAGCCATCCTCCATTTGTACATGTGAACACCCAACTGTCCAACAGTTGATCCAGCCAGCCATCCTTCCATCCATGCGTGCAAATATTTGACCATTCATCCATTGATTCAACCATCCCTCTATCCAATCCTCTGCCCATCCATCCACTTACCCATCCAACCACCCATTTGCCCGTCCATTCATTCATCCATTCAATCACCCATTCCTCCATCTGTCCATCTTCTATGCAACTACGTTTATTGTGTGCATGCTCTGGGGCAGACCCTGGGGCTACAGCCCTGAATAAGGGAGACTTGGGAGCTTTCAGTCTAGTGGAAGATACAGTAATTAGATTACTACCCAAAGTATGACTTGATGACAATTGTGATAAGAGCTAATAAACATAAGGTACAATTGAGTTCCTGTAATGGGGCACTGACCTGGCCTGGAGCCCAGGGGCAGCTTTGACACCTGGATACCTAAACTGAGACCCGCAGCAAGGCTGAGGCTGCAGAGACCTGGGGAACCAGAGAGAGTGAAAGGAGGCCAGGGGCCTGGAGCTTACCGCACGTGAGAGCAGGGGTGCAGGGGGTGCTGGTTGCCATGTGGAGGCTGGACCTCTTGGGCCCCATGGGCCACGGGGAAGGTCACGTCTTTATCCTCAGAGCAATGGGTCCCTGGCAGGGGCCTGGGACCCTGGGCATCATAGCTCAAGCTTCCCAGATACAGTGGAATCGTCTGACCATTTTCTGCCCCGAGGGACGGCCTGTGAGGTAGTGTGTCCTCTGACGCCTCTGAGTTAGGAAGTGAAACTGTCCAGGGGCTTTTGCCTCCATCCCCATGACAAATGACCCCCTGCTGACCAGAGGCCGGAGTTCAAATGCTGCTTCTGCTGCTTCCTAGCTGGTCGACTGTGGGCAGGTGACTTCCCGTCTCTGAGCCTCAGTTTCCCATGTGTAGAAGCCTCGTAGCAGTGTTGAGAGGAGGGATGGGCACACTACAGGATGGTGAAGTGGCTGCCTGTGGCCAGGTGGCTGTCCTTGTGCTTCTGCCCGTGGCCGTGTGCTCCGGTGGGGGTGCCCAGCTAGGGCCTGCCTGCTCTGTTCCCAGCGGGGCTCAGCCTGTGCCCCGTGTCTCCCCCACCCTGCAGTGCCCCCTCGAATCACGCTGCCACCCAGCCTGCCAGGCCCGGTGCTGCTCAACACCCCTGTCCGGCTGACCTGCGATGCCACCGGCGCCCCTAGCCCCACACTGCTGTGGCTGAAGGATGGAAACCCTGTGTCCCTGGCAGGGACCCCTGGCCTCCAGGTCAGTAGGGCTGGGTGGCCCTGGCTCACTTTCCTGGCACCTCCAGTGGGTGCTGGGAGCAGAGGCCCCGGGAGCTTAGGGTGAGGGAGAAGCGGTGCTGGCTCAGGGAGGCAGGAGTGGTGAACAGAGCCGCCTGGAGCCACCCAGTGGGAACAGCGCATTCCGCGACACGGCCATCTGTGTAATTTAAAGTATTCTCACAGCCACCTTCAAATGAGTAAAAAGAAAGAGGTGAGATCAATTTTAATAATACATGTTAGTTAATCTGATACATCCAAAACTGTTTCATCACGAGATCAATATAAAAATTATCAATGAGACATTTACATTCTTCTTTTCATACTAAATTTGAATTCTGCTGTGGATTTTATACCTGTGGCCCTTTGCAACTTGGACTGGCCACATTTCAAGGGCTCACTGGCTACACGTGGCGAGTGCCACCATAGGACTGACATAGTGGCCTGCCAGCCAGCAGAGTTCCCGAGGCCTGGGGGCAGCTCGCGGTTTCCCTCTGTCGAGGGGGGTCAGGGGTCTGGGGCAGGCTGTCCAGGCGTGCCCGGCAGCAGGGCCAGCTTGTGAGACGGGGTGCTGCCCTTTGGGGTGTGCAACAGCTGGACATTCGCCTAATGTGGGCTTCCCTCTGTGGCCACAGGTCTTCCCCGGGGGCCAGGTGCTCGCCTTGGCCAGTGCCCGGGCCTCCGACTCCGGCAGGTACTCCTGCGTGGCTGTGAGCGCGGTGGGCGAGGACCGCCGGGACGTCATCCTGCAAGTCCATAGTGAGTCTCGGGCCGGGAAGGCCACGTGGTCCCGCCCAGCAGTCCAGGATGGGGTGGGGGTGTCCCCAACCACACCCAAAGGGAGAGAGGGTGGCTGGGTGGAGGAGTGCCCACCTGAGGCTGGCTGCCTTCGAGTGGGGGCCGGTGGACTCCCAGAGACCTGCCCTGGAATGTGAGCACCCCCACAGGGGGGTAGGCGGGTGGCCAGGAGCTCCGTGCTCAAGGACGAGGTGGGAGGGGTGTGAAGTCGCAGCCGGAGGCCCAGTGTCCTCACTGGTCTGGGCCCCCTGGGGTAGCCGTCCAGCCTGGAGAGGCAGTGTGGGTGGTGGTTAGAAGCACTGGCTCTGGGGTGTCAGGGACACGGCGTTCGGATCCTGCCTCTGAGACCTGGCACTCGTCACTCTGCTTCTCTGAGCCTCCATTTCTTCATCTGTAAGATGGGGGGTGAGATGGCACCCCCCGGGAGGTTATTGTGGGGGTTCGCTGAGCTCAGTGGGCATTACAGTGGCTGTTGTTGTTTCATTTCCTCGAGTGTGTGTGTATGCGTGGCTCTGCGCAGCACCAGGGGCAGCTCTGGGAGGGGCAGAGCCTCGGTGGGGAGGGAGGAGGCATCCGACACATGCCCTTTCCTCGGCTGGCGTTGGGCACCGGGTGCCCAAGCGCCCACCTGTACCTTGGATTTAGCCCCATGCAGCCCCACAGGTTGCATTTTGCAGATGAAGACCGACGCCCAGGAGGCCGAGTCGCGGCTCCAGGGCCTCGCACGGTGAGCGGGAGGTGGCGGCAGGACTCCGGTGGGAGTCCTACCTGGCTCTGAGTTCCTCCCCGCGGAGCTGCACTGGGTCGTTCTATCTCATTGGGGGGACGTGGGAGAAGGTGCTTCTAAGACTTGCTTTTAAAGTTCTTTAAAATTAAATGTTTGAAAAAAAAATTTTTTTTTTAAACAGAGTCTCGCTGTCACCTGGGCTAGAGTGCTGTGGCGTCATCATAGCTCACAGCAACCTCAGACTCTGGGGCTCAAGTGATCCTCCTGCCTCAGCCTTCTGAGCAGCTGGGACTGCAGGCATGCGCCACCACGCCTGGCTCATTTTTCTATTTTTGGTAGAGGCAGGGTCTGGCTCTTACTCAGGCTGGTCTCAAACTCCAGGGCTCAAGCGATCCTCCAGCCCCTGTCTCGCAGAGTGCTGGGATTATAGGTGTGATTTAAACTTTTCAGAGAAGCCAGCATGGTGACATAAGCCTGCAGTCCCAGCTACTCCGGAGGCTGGGGCAGGAGGATCACTTGAGCCCAGGAGTTTGAGACCAGCCTGGGCAACGTAGCGAGACCCTGTGTTAAAATAATAAATTAAATAAAATACAGTAAAATAAAATTTTGAGATAATTGTAGGTCCACATACAGTTGTTGGAAATGTTACAGAGAGGTCCTGCGTCCCCTTCCCCAGCTTTCCTCAGTGGCGACATCGTGCAGAACTCTAGGACGGTGTCACATCCAGGATGTGGATATTGTCACCATCTGTCCATCCTACTCAGATCTGGGGGCCTCGTTCTGAAGCAGGGCTGTGAGCCCACTGGGGTGGGCCCTGGTCCTGACGGTGGCTCCCCACCCCTGGTGTTTGCTCCTGGTGCTGGAAGTGGCTGGGGCTGACATGGGCCATGGCCTTGTCCAGTGGCCCTTCGTGTGCCTGAGAGCCCCTCTCCTACCTGCCCAGTGCCCCCGAGCATCCTCGGAGAAGAGCGGAACGTGTCCGTTGTGGCCAACGAGTCCGTGGCCCTGGAGTGCCGGAGCCACGCCGTGCCGCCTCCCGTGCTGAGCTGGCGGAAGGACGGGCGTCCCCTGGAGCTGCGGCCCGGCGTCCGCCTCTCTGCAGACAAGGCCTTACTGGAGGTGAGCAGCCCCCCGGGGGGCTGCCCGGCCTCCACCAGGGCCCTGAGTAGGGCGGGGCCTGTGGGTGCCCCAGCACCCTGCAAGGATCAGTTCAGCTCAGGGTGACCTGCAGGCTCCCCCAGGGGGTGGGGAACAAAGCCCAGCACAGAGTCCTCAGGGCCCCCGACACAGCTGAGCGGCTCCAGCTGTTGGGGAGAACCTTCCCCACCAGCCCCGCCCCTCCTCCCCGGACCGCTCTACGCCTCGTGATGTGATCGTTCCCAATTCGGAGCACTGCCTTTGCTTTCCCCTACTTTCCCCTCATTCTTCAAAGCCACAGCTTAGCCCCGTCACCCCTGTGCCAGGATCCGACCCCTGAGGAAGGTCCCCTCCACCCCCATCCTTCCTCCTCCACCTTCTCTCTGGCCTGTCCTCTTGGACTTTCCAAAGAGACTGGGAGCAGGTCAAAGGCAGGAGCGAGTCTGACCCAGCCCAGTGCCACCCCCTTAGCAGGTCTGGGTCGTGGATATGGAGTGGGGAGTCAGCAGGGCTGCCATCCCTGGCCAGCAAGGCAACGTGACATGCCTGAGGTCACACAGGCTGTCCAGGGCTGACCCCATCTGTGTTCTCCTGGCAATGGCATGTCTTTGCTCTCGGCCAGGTGGACAGGGCGCAGGTGTGGGATGCAGGCCGCTACACCTGCGAGGCCCTGAATGAAGCAGGCCGCTCCGAGCAACACTACAACCTGAACATCTGGGGTGAGGGTCTCCTGGGCTGGGCTGGGTCTCAGCCCCTGTAGGGGGGATGTTGCCTTGATCGGGTCCCAGGATACAGCCCTCCACCCTGTCCTCGCCTCCCGATGCCTTCCCCATCCCAGCTCCCCCAACTCACCCTATCTCTGCTCTGACTCAGTGGCTCCAGTGTTTCCCTCGGGGGAATCTCGCACTCTGATCGTGAAGGAAGGGCACCCCGCCCGGCTGTCCTGCGAATGCCAGGGCGTCCCCTTCCCCAAGATCTCCTGGAGGAAGGATGGTAGGATTGCGGCCCCCACCCAGCCCCACCTTATTGCCCAGCACAAGGGGGCTGCTCCTGGTCCCAGCTGGGTGCCCCCACCCAGAGCCTAGCTGAGATGGGTGGGCTCATACCGCTGGGGGGGGTGCTGATAACAGAAGGGATGCTTCCCTCAGCCCCTCTCTACTCAGTCCCCGAGCCCACAGGGGCCCCTGGCCCCCTCCTAACCAGTGAGAGCTGGACTGGCCTAACTTCAGACATCCCTTCTTCCAGGAAGCCCTTCTTGACTGCCAGGCTGGGGCAGGGCCTCCTTGGCAGAGCCCCTGTGTGATGACTTAGCATGTCGCCTACCTTGATCCTTCTGTGTCTGCTCCTCCATGAGTCTGAGCCCCATGAGGCACCACCTTGACCACTGCTGAATTCCAAGTTCAGTGCCTGGCACTAAATAGGTGCTCAATAAATATCTGGGCTTCACTGAACCAATGTTAATTGAGAGCCTGTCTCTGCCAGGCCCTGTTCTACTCACTGGGAACATGGCAGTGAACAAAAGAGACAAACTGCCACCCTCACAGTGGGGCAGTCAGATAATAAACAAAGTAACTGACTCGGTACTGTAAGTCATAAGTGCTATGGAGCAGAGTAAAGCCAGGAAGGGGGAGAAGATGTGCTGGGGGTAGGATCTGCAGTTTTAAGTTGGGTGGCTGGGGACGTTTGACCAAGCAGACTTGAAGAAGTTAGGGGACGGACATGGACTAGCACAGGTAAGGGTGGGTGCAAAGGCCCTGGGGCAGGGATGCTGGTTGGATGGGGGAGTGAGAGGAAGAGAGGAGTCAGGGATGATGGGAGCTGGTGGGGAGTGGAGGTGTGTCACCAAGGTGGGAGCCTCCAGGGCAGGTGTCTGGGGAGGACCCAGCATTTGGGGAGAGTTAATATGGAGATGTCTGTTAGACGCCCAGGGAGATGTCAAGTAGACAGTGAGACATACATGTCTGGAGCTCAGAGGAGAGATCTGGACCGGGAAGCAGTTTGGGAACAACAGCAAGACAGGCTGAGAGCACCAGGGCAGAGGGAGGAAGCACTGTCAGGTGGCCACAGCGTCCCCTCCCCAGCTGCTTCCTGCGCTGATTCATGACCGAGCCCCATGGTCTATTCCTCTCTAAACAGGTGCCGCCATGTTTACTGCAGTGGCTCAAGGTTGGCAATCTCTCCCCTTCCAGGGGGTCTTCTTGCTGCCAGGCATAGCGGTGCCTGGTCTCCTTCCTTGGGTCACTGTAGCCAGGTGGGCAGGCCATTCATTCAGCAGCCTTGTGGAGCCCTGCCATGTGCCAGACACTGGGGGGCCCCTAGGGACCTCAGAGGGAAAGTGAGGCAAGGTCTGCCGTTGTGGAGGGCCCAGGCCAGGCAGATTCTGATGGGCACCTGCAGCGGATGGGGAGAAGCTTGGGGCTCAGAGGAGGTGCCAGGAACAGATGTGGCATGCAAGGAAGGCTTCCTGGAGGAAGTGATGTCTAAGTGGACATCTGAAGGATGAGCAGGAATTGGCAAGAATGGGGCAGGGGGACAAACACTACAGGTGGAAAGACCTTGTGTCCCTGCAAATGTCCTGGACTGGGGGCTTCTTTCTCACTGCACCCAGGTCAGCCCCTGCCCAGGGAGGGAGCCGGCCTCGAGCAAGTGTCGGCTGTCGGGAGGCTGCTGTACCTGGGACAGGCCCGACCAGCCCAGGAGGGAACGTACACCTGTGAGTGCAGCAACGTGGCAGGCAGCAGTGCCCAGGAGTGGCAGCTGGAGGTGCACGGTGGGTGAGCTGGCTGGGTGGGCTGGGGAGCGGCGGGCTGGGCAAGGCCACCCCCATATTCGGAGCAAAGACAGGAGCAGCGATGACAGGCATGCTTCCACGCTGTCCCTCTGATTCCTGGCCCTGTCACTGCCCACTCAGCTTCTCACAGCTCCTAACCTGAGCACAGCGCAGGGGGCAGACCCCTAAGTACCCCCAGTGGTCCAGAGGAAAAAACCACATCTTGGAACAGTTGGAAACATAAATGTAAATTTTATATGAAGTTCGTATCTATAATGGAACTCTAAATCTCCATCTGCTTGTCCTGCAGCGATGAAATTAAATATCTCAGCTTTGTGAAAACCGTGCTAGAAAATAAAACCAAGGAAAATTCTGTCACCATCCTGGGGACAAACCCACCCAGGGATAATTCTCCATGCCCAGCCTGTCCC
>JAQIFY010003140.1:0-12788 GCA_028533085.1 Varecia variegata | reverse complement strand
TATGGGTTCCAATTAGTCCTAACTCTCCCCAATATTTTTTTTCCCTATTGCCTTCCTGTAGACTTGGAGTTCCAGTGCCAGACACAAAGACAACAGCCTTAGAAGGATTACTTAGCTAGCTGCCCATATTATTTAAAATTACTTCCCTATAATAAATTGTTGGGTTCCAAATCTGTATTAGTTATCTACTGCTGTGCAGTCAATTACATCAAAACTTAGTGGCTTGGAACACCAACAGACATTTAAAAAATCTCTCTCAGTTTCTGTGGGTCAGGAAGTTGCAAATGGCTTAACTGAACATTTCCACATTGGGCCTATCATCTGGGGCTGCAGTCATCTGGAGGCTTCTCTGGGACTGGAGGAAACGTTTCTGAGCTGCCTCACGCACATGGCTGGCACGATGAAGGCCATTATTGGTGAGAGGCCGTAGTTCTTCCCCACAGGGGTTACGCTACATAGCTGATTGAGTGTCCTCATGATGTGGGGACAGGCTTCCCCTAGAGCAAGTACTTCAAGAGAATAAGCCAGAAATCATAATGCCTTTTAGAATTTAACTTCAAAAGTGACACAAAATCATTTCTGTAGTATTCTACTGGACACATAGGTCACCTGATTCAGTGTGGGAGGGTACTAGACAATTGCATAAATATCAGAAGGTGAAGATTGAGGGGCATCTTGCAAGCTGGCTACCACATATTATGAAGTTCCTTATCATACTCTTCTCTATTTCTTCTTTCCCATCCTTTGAGCTACTGTTGTTGTACATTTTACATGCCTTTTTAAGCCCTAGAATACATTATTATTTTTTGCTTTAAATTGTCAATTATCATTGAAAGAAATTAAAAATAGGAAGAAAATAGGTCTTTTATATCTACCTTAATATTTATAATTTCCATCACTCTTCATGCCTTTCCCAGTAGTATCATTCTCTTTCAACCTAAAGAACTTCCTGGCTGGGTGCAGTGGCTCATGCCTGCAATCCTAGCACTCTGGGGAGGCCAAGAAGGAAGACTGCTCGAGCTCAGGAGTTTGAGACCAGCCTGAGCAAGAGTGAGACCCCATCTCTGCTAAAAACAGAAAAATCAGCCAGGTGTGGTGGTGTGTGCCTGTAGTCCCAGCTACTTGGGAGGCTGAGGCAAGAGGATCCCTTTAGCCCAGGAGTTTGAGGTTACAGTGAGCTACAAAGACAAACATGCCACTGCACTCTACCCTGGGGTCACACACCAAGGCTCTGTCTCAAAAAAAAAAAAGGACTTTCTTTATCATTTCTTATAGTGTAGGTCTGTTGGTGGAAAATTGAATGAGTCTTTACCTTGCCTATATTTTTGAAGGTTATTTTCATTGGATACAGAATCTAAATTTGATAATTTTTTTCTCTTTTACTTTAAAGATGTAACTCCATTTTCTTCTGGCTTGCAAGTGTTTTTGATGAGAAGTTGACTTAGAAATTATGTATACAATATGTCTTTTGCCTGTTTGCTTTTAGAAATTTTTTCTTTATCTTTGGATTGCAACCATTTGATTACGAAATGTCTTGACAGATCAGGTTGGGTTCCCTGGGAAGCAGATTCTGAGACAGGATTTAGTGTTCAGATTGTTTATTAGGAAGTGCCCATGGGTTCAGAACCTGTAAAAGGATGGCAGTAAAGTAGGAAGTGGGCAGAGGGAGACATTAGGCTGTGGCAAAGACCCAAAAGCCCTAGCCAGTCCCACAGGGGCATAACTAGATCAATCATTGATCGTGGGCCCCCTGCTGAAGGGCATAACCTTGGATGAGGCAGCTCTCTGCGCAGCTGAGGCCATTCCCGAAGGGCTCAAAGCTGGAGGCTGTTTGCTGACCGCACTTCCAAAGTTGAGACAACAAATCCTTCCTTGAAGGGAGAAGTGAGTGCTATGTTTCTGTGTGTAAAACACTCGGTGTGGTTTTCTATGTGTGATTCTGTTTGGTGTTTATTGAACTTTTTGGATGAGTGTTTATATTAATAGTTTTGATCAAATTTGGAAAAAAATTTGACTAATATTTCTTTTAATTTATTTTTAATAGTTTTTTGGGTATAATTAACATTCAATAAACTGCACACATGTAAGTGTACAATCTGATAAGTTCTGAAATATGTATGTATCCATGAAACTGTTGACACAATTAAGAAAGTTAATACATCCATCACTCATATAAGAGTCCTGTGCACCTTTAAAATCCCTTTCTCCCGCCACTCCCAGTTCATAAGCAACTACTGATTTGCTTTGTCCAACTAAGGATCAGTTTAGATTTGATAGACTTTTATAGAGATAGAATTGTACAGTATTTACTCATTTGGTCTGACTTCCTTCACTTAGCATAATTATTTTGAGATTCACCCATATTTTTGCATTTATCAAGAATTCATTCCTTTTTCTTGATGGGAAGTGTTCCACTGTATAGAATATTGGGTTGTTTCCAAATTTGAGCCATTAGAAATATTAGAAATAGAGCTGCTATGAAGATTTGTTCACAAATCTTTTATACACATATGCTTTCATTTTTCATGGTAAATTCGAATGAGTAGAATGGCTGGATCATATGGTGTGTGTATGTTTAACTTTTAAAAAACTTCCATAGCCAGGCATAGTAGGGTGCGCCTGAAGTGCCAGCTACTCGGGAGGCTGAGGCAGGAGGATCGCTTGAGCCTGGCAGTTTGAAGTCCCAGTGAGTTATGATGACAGCACTGCACTCTAGTCCAGGAAACAAAGAGAGACCTTGTCTCAAAAAAAACCAAAAAATCTTCCAGACTATTTTCCAAAGGGTTGTATTAATGTTATGTTACCTTTCCATCAGCAGTGTCTATGAGTTCTGGTTTGTCCAAATCCTCACCAACACTTGGTACGCCTAGTCCTTTTACTTTTAGCCATTCTCCCATCCAAGTACCAACCAGGCCCGACCCTACTTAGTTTCCGAGATCAGACAAGATTGGGTGCGTTGAGGGTGGTATAGCCATAGACTACTTTTAGGCATTCCATTAGGTGTGTAGCAATATGTCATTGTGGTTTTAATCTCCATTTCCCTAATGACTACTGATGTTGAGCATTGTTGCCTGTACTCATTTGTCATCATATATTTTCTTGTTGAAGAGACTGTTCAAATTTTTTTGCCCAATTTTTAATTTGGGTGTTTATTTTCTTTGCATTGAAGTTCAAGAGTTCTACACTCTGGAGTCAAGTCTTTTTTCATGTATTATACTTGCAATTATTTCACCCTATCTGTGGCTTACTTTTTCATTCACAGTGTCTTTCAAAGAGAAATTTTTAATTTTGATGAAATCCAATTTATTAATTTTTAATTTTATGGAATATACTTTTGGTGTTAGATCCACATGATATTTGCTAATCCACAGTCACAAATATTTTCTTGTATAGTTTCTTGTGGAAGTTTTGTGGTTTTAGGTTTTATATTTATGTCTATAATCCATTTTGAGTTAATTTTTTTATATAGTGTAAGGTGTGGATTAAAGTTTGTTTGCATATAGATATCCACTTATTTCTACATTATTTATTGAAAAGATTATCCTATCTACACTGAACTTTGTGCCTTTATAAAAAAATCAGTTATCTGTATATATGTGAATCTATTTCTGAACTCTCTATTCTGTTCCAGTGATCTATTTATCCATGACAAAACAGTTTTATTACTGTAGTTTTATAATAAGCTTTGAAATCAGGTAATATTTGTTCTCTACCTTTGTTCTTTTCAAATTTATTTTAGCTACTTAAGATTTTTGCAATCTTCTGCTGTAGCATGTAGAAAAATAAAAATAAAAAAAATAAATAAAGATTTTTGCAATCCATCATAAATTTCAGAATCAGTTTGTAAATTTCTAAGGAAAAAAACAAGCCTGCTGGTATTTTCATTGAAATTTCATTGAATCAATAGATTAATTTGGAAAGAATTTATATCATATCAATATTGAGTTTTCTAACCCATGAACATATTATATCTCTCCATTTAATTAGATCTTCTTTAATTTCTCCCAGGAGTGTTTTGTAGTTTTCAGTGTATAGTTTTTTCCTGCAGTTTCTAATCTTTTAAGTTCATCCAGTGAAATTTTCACTTCAGGTAAAAATTAACTATTTTAGCTCTAGAAGTTCAGTTTAGTTCTCTTTCAGTGTCCATTTCTCTCTTTATTATATTCATATTTTCCTTTAAGTCCTTGAAAATATTTGTAATAGCTGTGTTAAATTCTCTGTCCATCATATGTGTCATTTCTAGGTCTGTTTCTATAGAATCTCTTCCTCCTCCTTTTTATGGGTTAAATTTTCCTGCTTCTTGCATGTTTAGACAATTTTTATGTGATGTTAGACATTGTGATTATGTTTTTTAAAAATTGTCTAAATGCTATTGTTTTCCTTTAATTTTGTTGTTTGCTTTAATAAATGCAGATTTTTTTTTCTGATTGGCTGTATATTTACAGATGCTTTATAATAAGGTTATATCTAGATAAACCCATTGTAAATTGAAAATAAGTTGAAATGCATTTAATTCACCTAACCTACTGAACATCATAGCTTAAGCCTACCTTAAATGTGCTCAGAACACGTACATTAGCCTACAGCTGGGTAAAATCATCTAACACAAAACCTATTTTATAATAAAGTATTGAATATATCATGTAATTTATTGAATACTGTACTGAAAGTGAAAAAGAATGATTTTGCACCATTGTAAAGTTGAAAATCATTAAGTTGAACCATTATAATTTGGGAACTATCTGTATTTACATAACAGCTTGATCTATTTGAAATTAGCTTTTATGTTTTGTTATGTTAGATCTAAAGTTGCTTCTTAGGGAAGAACAAAGAAAGTGGTTTCTTGAGATGGAATCTACTTGAGATAAGATGCTGTGAATGTTGTTAAAACGGCAACAAAGGATTTAGAATATTGTATAAACTTAGTTGATAAAGTAGCAGCAGAGTTTGAGAAGATTGACTCCAACTTTGAAAGAAGTTCTACTATGGGTTAAATGTTATCAAACAGCATCACATGCTACAGAGAAATCTTTCACAAAAGGAAGAGTTCATTGATATGGTAAATTTCATTGCTGTCTTATCTTAAGAAATTGTCACAGTCACTCCAACCCTTAGCAATCACCACTATGATTAGTCAGCAGCCATCAACATCAAAGCAAAACTCTCCACCAGCAAAAAAGACTGTGACTTGCTAAAGACTCAGATGATTGCTAGAATTTTTTAGCAATATTTTAAAAATCAAAGTGTGTACTTTTTTTTTAGACATAATGCTATTATTGAACACTTGACTACAGTATAGGGTAGACATATCTTTTATCTGCACTGCACTGGGAAACCAAAAATTTTGTGTGACTCACTTTATTGCAATGTTCACTATATCTGGAGCAACCCTTAATATCACCAAGATATGCCTGTACCCTGCTCTGCAATTTTCAGTTATCTCAGCCTTCCTAAAATTCAATATCTATCTTCTCAGTTCATCAACACCATTGTACTTTGCTTGGGTTTCTCCTTCCTGAATTGATTTCTGGGAAGTGTGTGTCTTGGCAGAAAGTCAGGTGATTGTTGGGGTCACCTCATACATTTGTCTCTTCTCAGAGATTGTAATCTTCCACTGCCTTTTGTCCAATGTCTAAAAGCAGTTGTTTCATGTTTCTTTCCAGTTATCTAGTTGTTTACTGCAGGAAGGTTTTTCTGGTACTAGTTATTCCATCATGGCCAGAAGTGGAAATTATCAATCTCTCACAGATTCAAGGAAGAATTTGGTCACAAATTCTTTGGCTATTCCTTAAATTGAGAGGTGAACTCTAATTCTCTCCCTTTTAATCTGGTTTGGCCTTGACCAATAGAATGTGGGCAGATGTGATATCTTGGATTTCCAAAACTAGTTGGTGGCCAGGCGTCGTGGCTCACATCTGTAATCCTAGCACTCTGGGAGGCCGAGGCAGGAGGATTTCTTGAGATCAGGAGTTTGAGACCAACCTGAGCAAAAGTGAGACCTTGTCTCTACTAAAAATAGAAAAAAGTAGCCAGACGACTAAAAATATTAATAGAAAAAAATAGCCGGGCGTGGTGGTGCATGCCTGTAGTCCCAACTACTTGGGAGGCTGAGGCAGGAGGATCACTTGAGCCCAGGAGTTTGAAGTTGCTGTTTGCTAGGCTGACATCATGGTACTCTAGCCTGAGCAACAGAACAAGACTCAGTCTCAAAAAAAAAAAAAAAAAAAAGAACAGAAAAGAAAAAGAAAAAACTAGTTGCTAAGACTCTTGGAATCTTTGCTGTGGGGAAGATTCCAGAGCATCTGGGGAAGCCAGCCATCATATAAGAAGTTTGACTAGTCTTAAGACTGCCATGCTGAGAGGTAAGCTGTAGGGGTTCTGGTTGACAGTTCCAACTGAGTTTATTCTTCCAGCCATCTCCATCAAGTCACCAAGGCATGTGATTAAATCTGTCTTGGATCCTCCAGACAAGCTCATCTGTCAGCTGTGTATGATCAAGTGACCTCACTCGATGACACAGGGAATAGAAAGATCATCCAACTGAGACCTGCCCAATTCCATGACCCACAAAATGGTGAGATATAATAAAACAGTTGTGCTTAGCCACCATTGAAGTACTTGGTTATGCAACAATAGATACATAGAACATCCCCAGAGACATATTTTTGACTTAGAAGATTTCTCATTTGTTTGCATGTAATGTTTCCTTAGATTGATTTTTTGGTATTTGTTCCCAGATGTTTAGTGATTCTCAGTGCTCTTTGGGGATTGGGTAGGGTATCCGTATACACAGAGACTGTGAATAGCTTGATTTTGGATATGAGCATAGGGTTCTCTATTGTTTCTTGGGATCTTAAATTATCTGGCATTCCTCACTGCTTCTCTGGTCCCAGTTAGATCCTTCTGTGTCAGAAAACCTTAGAGAACAATATCTTGAAATTTTATTCCAGAGACAAGTGCCTGATTTTCTATTCTCCCTTTCCTTTCTCTTTCTCTCCTGTCATCATGGACGTTTTTCTTTTCTCTCTTTTTTTATTTTTCTTTATTTTATTTTTTTTTCCTATTTATTTTTTTCTTTTGCAATACTGTAAAACCTTGACATCACGGACGTTTGAAGTCACGCCAGTGCTCTTCTTTTCCCCGGCTCCAACACTCCTCACACTTACACTCCTGGCAGATTGTTCACTTTTGGGGTGGGGGCAAAGCAGCAGTAACTACCTTTACTAATTGCAGGGGGGGAGCTAAAGCTCTGACTCACGTAGCTTATCCCAAACCTACAATGTAATGAATTACTCTGACGATTGTGTCAAAGCTATTCTACTTTTCATTTTTGTTGCCTCTAAGTTTAGTGTATACCTCAAATGGCTCTTAATTTTTTACAGTGGATTTATATTATGCTCATATTTAATTTTCCAGAATTCAATTACATTGGGTAAAAATAAAAAAAAAAAATTTTCAAGTATGGCAGATGATTTTGCCTGTCATTCTAGTCAATGTGTTTTGTCCCTGAATGAGCAAATCTTGGGTGGGAGATGTAAATCTGCTGTTCTTTCAATCATATTTGGCTCCCACGTGCCTCTCACAGTAAAAGCATTTACCACATTTAGTATAACCATAATGATTAAAGATGTGGATTTGTCCCTACAGTGTGGCTTCTAAATGTAAGCTAAGCGTTTCATCACTTTGTTCCAATGTTGAGAAGCAATCAGTTGTGCTGGATACTTATGGTTTTTTGCCATGTGGCTTTTTTGCAAGAACTCTTCAAGGATAAATATTTATTTATTCATTTATTTTTAAAAATAGGTAATTGTGTAGTTTTCATAAGGATGATTGTGTTGTTTGGAAGACAAAGTTTCAGGTAAATAATACAAATACCTTGAATGGAAGTAGAAACCATATCAGTTGCTATATCCAGACAGCTATTTGGAGCAAAGGCACCATGGCAGCAATCTCCTAGCTGCAGGGGACCTCACCTGGCTATCTCATCTCACTGTCACAGAGGTGTCTCGATGCTGGTGGTACCACTTGTTGATGGAGAGAACTCTTATGGGTTTTTAAGAGCTCTTTTTGCCATTCTCTCAGAGGTTTTTACTCTCTCTTGATCACTTTCAACTATTCTGGAGACTTTGATTTTGTTTCTAATGTTCACCAGATGCAAACTAACTCGTGACCACCCCAGCACATTCCTGAATGCTTACTGTAAGAAGAGGAGAATTGCAGATCAATTGCCCCGGGCTGTTTTCCCAGGTGTACTAACCTCCTAGCAGATCTAGGCCTCCAGAAACTATTCCCAATGTAATACATGCATAATGTACAACCCTTCAAATGTACAAAATAGTGCAGTGAAAATAAATGCCCTTTCAATGGTAATTTTTAATTATAAACAATTTTTACTTATAAATTTATTGAAATACTCTTCCGTTTTGTTTTAGGCTGGGTGGGGTTTTTTTGTTTGTTTTTGTAAATTGGCTATTTCCATTCAATTTCACACCAATTTGTTTCTTCCTCAAATTTCTGGTCAGATGATGATACAATTTTTTGTCTGTTTTTCAGCACAATTACCCTTTAAAAGGAAGTTAAAAAACAATTTTTTGTAGGCTAAAGGGATTTGGGAGAGAAAGCCTAGATAGATATATGTGTTCAGGTTGACATCTTGATCTAAACTTCATCTTTGTCTTGGGTTTTGCTGTTTTTGGTGTCTGGACTTCTCATTTTTGCCTTTCCCACAAGGACTTTGGCTTGGGTTTCCCTCTCCATCTCTCCCTGCTTTTACTATTTATGGTGGAATTTCTGCACTGGCTGTCAGCTCAGAACCTAATTTCTGCTCCCGGTATTGTGTTTAATGTTGTTACTGACCTGCCCACTCCCCCAGGGTCAGGGGAGGGCTTGGGGGCAAGGCCTCTGCAGAGCCTTGTGATGGTGGCAGCCGCCTCTAGAGCCCCTCTGGTCCCACTCGCCCTTGCTTTCAGCTGCGGTGGTGCAGTCTCCTTTCAGTGCCTTGAACTAAAATTTATGCCCAGTTTTGCTTCACAGGCTTTTTATATACTTACCTGCATGTCTGCAGCAGACTCTTTCATACACTCTCACACTTAGTTATTGCCTCAGTCATTTTCCTTCTCGGTTCCAATACCACTTTCTCAAAAAGATCCTCCCTGACTCCCCACATAATCTAGGTCCTAGAGTGTAGTAACATATTCCTCAGGGCACTCATTACTGTTTGCACTTATATTTGTTTGTATTGTAATTTAATTAATGCATTTCTTTCCTGAGACTGCTAGATCCACAGTCATGTCTCAAGTATCATGTCTGTTTTGTTCGTTGTATTCTCAGCTATTAGTGCAGTGCCTATATGAATTGTTAAATGAAGAAGTGAAGTGCCAGTAAGCATTCAGTCATGTTATTTGAATGAAGATGTTAAATGTGACTGATATTTAGTTCTTCTTGCATTTCTGACATTAATAGTATTATAGGACAAATAATTATAGTATAGAAAAATATACATATAGCTGTAGATCTATAGCATAGAATAACAGCTTATATTTATGGCATAGAAATTAGATGATGACAATTTTAATAAATACCAACTTACAGATTTCTTAAAGTATAAATTTTGTCCTAGTAATATTTTATTTAACAACCTCAACTCACCTATATATCAGTGAATCACTGTTTATAGAAACATTATGAGATACTTTGTTTCCATTTCCTAGGCTTCATTAACATTTAACATCAGTGTAAGTCATGGTTCTTTAAGCAACAAGCATATGGCTACATTAAGTCAACTAATATTGATATAATAGATTCTATGAATTTGAATTAATCTGAATTAGCTTTATAAATATATAGAATGGAATATTTTCCCCTCTGTTGTAGTACACAGGGTCCATTTATATTGTTAAATAATTTTATAATCCTAAAAATTCTATGTTATTTTGGGTAGGGTTCTTAGTTGAAAACAACTAAGTCTACTCTGACTGATTTAAGCAGCAAATAGTATTAAGTGAATCATACTATTATGGTTACTATAAGTCTCATCTTAGGTTTCACTACAGTCCTGGTTTACCCTTGAAATTATTAATAGCATCCCTTTCACCCTCAGAAGTTTTAGTCCCAATGACAAGCTATACGATCCCCCTACACGGGATCATTGAGAGAGCTGGGGAAACATAGGAAGCTTCCAGGAACCATTCCTTGAGGCAGCCAGAGGCCTGGCCTGATGAAGGAGCTGTCGTTTGTCCTCACCCCTGACTCCAGAGCCAGTCTACAGATCTGTCCTGAGGAGGAAGCCGCTGGAGTCATTACCACTGACTCTAAAACCATGTTTCAGCGCTGGATTAAAAAGGAAGCCTCCATCGCCACCTCTCTCTGATGTCATTCACATGGTCCAAAAATGAATTCCCTGTGCAGACACCATTTCCTCACAGGGCAGAGGCCAGGTATCAGCTTGCACTTTTTGTAAAAGGGTTTGTAAAGATGTAGTTTTGGGGGTTGTATCTATGTTTATTACTTTCTTCACCAACTAACCATTCCATATTACTTGTATTTTCAGATCAGTATTGGTTCCGTTGACTGAGATTCTTTATCTAGGGTGTAGTAACCCAAACTTTCATTCCTTGGGAATTGAACCTATGGTAGAGTTCAGCCTGTTATGAGGGAGCTCTAGTTTCCCATCAACATTTATGAATGGACATGGTAATACTAAGAAGCACTTTATAGAAACATTTTTGTTAAAGAAATAAGGCCACATCATGTGTCAAAGGATGTGAAGTAAAATTTTCTGTTCATGGGCTATTGATGAAATAGTGAGAAATATCATTCCCATTTTTCCTGGGCTGGTTCTCAGGAGAATGGATTAGTTCCCACGAGAATGGGTTGTTATAAAGCCAGGACATCTCTTGGGTTTGGTTCCTCCTCACACATGCCCATTTCCCCTTTGACCTTGTCCGCTGTGTTTTGGCGCAGCACAAAAGCCCTCACTGGAAGCTGAGCAGATACTTGTACCATGCTTCTTGTGTAGCCTGCAGAACCAGGAGCTACATAAGCCTCTTTTCTTTATAACTTACCCAGTCTCAGGTATTCCTTTACAGCAACACTAATGAGACTGAGACATTATGAAAGAAAAAACACCACGTATTGGTGGCTGTTTTATGGCATATATTGTATTCTGTAGGATAGCATCCCAACTTTGTAAGATATCTTAACAATAGGCACTGAAACTAAATCTTCAAACGTGATTTCACTGCTTTATGAAGCCAATTGCTTCTGGTTACAAATTTTTATGCATGCTAAATGCATCAATCCAATGTCCTGGTTGTTCTGCTGTACACAAGGATTCCTGGTCAGAGGCAGTGTTATGTAAATTACAGTGACAGTGAGTAAGGCATTTGGTAAGTCCACAGATGCTGTTGCTGGCAGAAGCTTGGTAGACCAGGTAGACAAATTCATGTCTACAATGTATCAATTTCAAAGAGGACCGATTCCAACACTCTCCATGTTGGAAGAGGCCCTAGATAATTAACCTGCCATCAGGTAGCTGGTTATTCCTTTTGGGGTATGGTAGCATATGACAGGGCTCATGTTTGTCCACTGCTGCTTTCAAACTGGGCTCTCAGCAGAGAGAGGAAGGCCAGTTTGTTAAGCTCATGCATAAACTCTTTCTGAAACCATGACCACTTTTTTTCATGAAACCATTAAATAATTATTGTGGTGACTGTGGCAAGAGGTTAACAAATGCACAGGGCAGATCTTCTTGTCCAACCGTCTATTGAAGCTTTCACACAGTCCCAGTCTTTTTGGGTATTCACATGGGACACAAATATTCTCCAACTCTAGACTTAGGCTGGAAGGTTTTTGTCTCAATCATCTTTATTACCAAGCCTCCAATATTATTCCTCCCAAGGCCCTGACTATCCAGTGAAATTATTAGCTATTGGCCACAAGTTAATGTTGACCTGCAGCTCATCTTTCTTTTCAGATAAATGGATCATGAGATGTGCTTTTTGAAGTTCTGCCTGTTGAGAATATTTATTTTTCTACACTGACTGTCAGGTCACCCCTGAGTGGGATTGTCATGCTACAGCAGTTCACTTCTGCAAGTGGGGTTATTGAGCTACATTAAAAAGTGACAAAGAAATATGGCAACATAATGTGAGCATAGAAAAATACTTCTATAACACAGGGGTTACTATAGGGTGTTTCTTAGTATTGCCACGTCCAATGGAGCCAACAGTAAATTAAACTGGAATATTTTTCTTCTTAGTCACCTGGTCAAAGGAATCTCAGAAGGAGGCTAGAGGTGTGGTTTGAGACAACAATGGCACTATGGCAGGAGTTGATGCCCTGGGATTATGAACCACTTGCTCTTGAAACTTGTGTTTTCAGGACCCTACTTGAGTCTGTTCAAATATAAGTAATTTCTAAGGGGTGATGGAATGAATGCTGCAAGGAATATCAAACTGTATAGCTCAGTAAATAAGATAGCACATAGTCTGTGGCAGGCAGCTTCATTTCTATGGTTACATGGTATATCATTTTATATCATGGTATATCAAACATTCAGTCTCTTCTATAGTCCAATAGCAAGTCTAGGGGTTCTCAAAAGGAGAATGCTATAATTATTTACTGAAAAGGGTACTGTACTTTGAAATTTGAGGGCATGTACTTTAACCTAGATCTGCTAGAGTCATTTATTGCTTTGTGCCACATGGGAAGCTGGGAAACTTTCAGATGACTTGTTAAATTATTTGGAGAAGCATAGCCAAATGTCATATGTGTTTTATCCAAAATAT
>JAQIFY010003139.1:0-12789 GCA_028533085.1 Varecia variegata | reverse complement strand
AGAAATCAGGGCAAAAGAGGTCATCTAAATGATTGATCATGAGGTCCCCAGGATTGAAAAATAGATGGACATCACAGTAAAGACCAGACTGATTTGAAGAAAAAAAGAAGAAAGCAAGAAAGAAAGAAAAAGAAAGAAAGAAAGAAGGAAGGAAGGAAAGAAGGAAGGAAGGAAAGAAGGAAGGAAAGAAAGAAGGAAGTGAGGGAGGAAGGGAGGGAGGGAGGGAAAGAGGTGGAAAAGAGTGGCAGAGAGAAATGGGAGAGAGAGAAGAAAGGAGAAAGAGAGGGACAGAGAGAGGAGGGAGGGAGGACAGGTGCAGTGGCTCACATCTGTAACTCCTAGCACTTTGCGAGACTGAGGTGGGAGGATCATTTGAGGCCAGGAGTTCGAGACCAGCCTGAGCAACATAGCAAGACCCTGTCTCTAAGAAAAATAGAAAAATTAGCTGGGCATGGTGGTGTGCACTTGTAGTCCCAGCTACTTGAGAGGCTGAAGCAGGAGGATGACTTGAACCCAGGAGTTTAAGGTTGCAGTGAGCTATGATAATGCCATTGCACTATAGCCCAGGCAACAGAGCAAGAATCTGCCTTAAAAAAATAAAAAAGAAAAGAAAAGAAAGGAAGAACAAAAGAGAAAGAAGGAAAGAAAGAAAGAAAGAAATCTAGATCTGGCAAAAACAGAAGGCTGAGTTTCCATTTATGGGAGAGTCATAACCCTTCAACAAATTCTAAGACCCAAGACAGTTCATAGAGCCCCTTGATTAAAGGGAGGAAACCCTTGAAGAAAGACCCTTACAGGATGTTATAAATCTTCCTAGACTTCTACAAAGGGAGCTTTGACACATTGACACTGTGCTCACCAGTGTCAATGTGCACCAGAACAAGGGAAATCCTAAGACCTTTGGTTTGTGAGGTTACTGATACCGGTGCTGAACTAGCCCTGGGACACAGTCAGAGGGCATGCACATGGGGGTCAGATAGTTATGTTCTGGCACAAACCCACCTCACATTAAGTCTCATAGGTCTATGAGACCCATTTTGTGACTATTTCCCCCAGCTTCTGAGTAGGCAGTTAGAACACACATTCTCGGCATCTGGCAGATGCTCACATGGGCTGTCTGAACCATGGGATTAAGGCTATTGTGTCAGGGAAGGTCAAGAGGAAACCCTGAAAATTTGATCCTTTAGTAATTGTAAAGCAGATAAATAGTAACTAAAATATAAACCAGGAGAATAATATCTTACCAAATGGAGAATATCAATAAAAAGATAGAAATTACAAAAAGGAATCAAATGGAAACTCTAGAGTTGGAAAGTGCAATAACCAAAATGAAAAGTTCACTAGAGGGGCTACCAGCAGATTTGAACAGGTAGAAGAAAGAATCATTGAATGCGTAGATTATCCAGGCTAAGAGAAATAAAAAAGAATGAAGAAAAATGAACAGAGCCTAAGAAATCTACAGGACACCATCAAGTGGACCAACACACACATATTGAGAGTCCCAGAAGGAGAGGAGAAAAAGAAAATAGATTAGTAATTGCCAGGTGCTGGGGGTGAAAGGGGAGTGGGTACAGGGTTTCTTTTGGAGTGATAAAAACATGCTAGAATTAGTGCTGATATTTTACAACATTGTGAATATACAAAAAACCACTTAATTATACATGTCAAAATGGTTAAAATAGTGAATTTTTTATGCAAATGTTATCTCAATAAAGAAAATAATTATCTCTCATTTCCTCCTGCCTTCCCTCCCTCATTGTGCCCCCTCTCTGGATGCAGTTCACCCAACACCATTGTCTTTACTTAGACCATTCCCTCTGCCTTTTGCCTTGGCCTCTCTGTCTATGTTTATCTGAGATAATCCTATTCCAGTTTCAAAATCCTGCTCAAAGTCTATGATGATTCTCATTCCCTGTAGCAACTGTTATCATTCTTTAAAATTTTATAGGTTGGAAGTGGGTAGCTATTGAGAAGACTTGGGCTATCCAGTCTGAGTCCAGCTGGAAAGTTTTGCTAAGCATCATTGTTAAAAATTGTGGTAAAAAGCACATAATATAAAACTTGCCATCTTAACCATTTTTAAGTGTATAGTTCAGCAGTGTTAAATGTATTCACACCATTGTGCAACAACTAAGTGTCACTGAAACCTTAATTGGTGAAGTCTTCCCTAACCCCTCATTGGAATCAATTACACCTTCCTCTGTGATCCTAAAGCATTTGGGGCATGTGCTCATTCTGCCATTGACCACATTGCTTTCTGGCTAGCTCTTGTGTCTGTCCCCCTCACTAACTTGTGAGTTCCTCGAGGGCGGGGCTTGTGACTAACTAATCTCTGATCCTCATGGCCAGCACAGTGTGATGCTAACTAAATGCTCGTCACAAAGGGATGAAGAAGGCAGCATCACATATGAGCCTCCCAGCGTTGTAAGAACTGGAGACACAATGCAAAGGTGACAAGGAATGGCTTTCTTCACCACTGAGATGTCCTCCTCTTCCTCTGCATGCTGGCCTAGGATCTTGCCTTAGCCCTGGCCAACAGCAGGGGCCAGGGGGACTACTCCTCGGGCTCTGGGGTCTTAGCAGTTGCCCCAAGAAAAATCCTACTCCAGAGCAGTGTCTCCCATGGCTGAGTCCTCCAGCAGCTGAACTGCCATGATTCAGAGCTATCTGTTCTGTATATAAAGATTCCGCCTCTTTCTAGCTTCCAACTGTCTCTGACTATAGGATCATGCATCCTCCAATATGCCCACCTTGTACTACCAACACACAAGGAGATGGCTAGGTGGCAAAGTCACTTCTTGGTTGCCCAGACGGTATTTCTCTAGGGAGGGGGTTAGAAAGCCCCTTGCCTTTGTCCTCCCTTCGCCCTCCTGCTGCCACCACCCGGGTGTCTACAGAGATTGTTGGCTTTGGCACTGGAAGCTTCCCATAGCAAAGGGGTACAACTCTAATTAGCTTGTCTGCAGCTTTCTTCGGCTTTTGCTAAGGGCTCAGGGAAGAGCCGAAAAAGAGAACTAAAATGAAACTTTTTTGATTACCTGGTTTTTTTTTTCCCCCAATTAATCCTGCTTCCCATTAAGGGATTATGAGTTGGCGGCACCACTGTATTCCTGTGAGATGAATCTCCAGTTGCCAGACGGTTGGGCATGAACTGGATGGCCTGGCATTTCATGCCTTCCTGTCCAATAAAGGGAGAATATTTAAACCAGACAGAGAAATATCCTTTTCTTTTATTAAAAACATGTCTTTCTTGTGTAGCTGGATACTCTGGGAGTGGACTTCAATATTTTTGAACCTTTGAGTGCTGGAAACACGGACAGAACTGCCGCCATGAAAGAGCCAGACTCTTACATAATGTGACTCTAAACAGCTGGTTCTCAACCCTGGCTCTGCCCATCAGGAACAACTGGGAGCTGTAAATATAATAAAAGGGTACCTGCCAGCCACCCCTCCCCACCTGCATGGGACTCCAACATAGGCATTAAAAAACAAAACAAAACAAAGCAAATCTATGCAGAACAAAACACCTTCTACATGATGATAATATATAGTCAGAGTTGAATAATCACCACTCTGAGGGTAAAATAGGTTGTTTCCTTTTGGAATAAATACTTTATCTGGGAGAAATCATTTTGTCGAGTGCCCGTGGTAAGAAGATCTAAGTTATTTGGAGTAGCTCTGAATATTGGTACACTGATCTAAATGCAAATTCTTCAGATGGATATATCATCTACTGCTATGTAACACATTACTACCAACTCAGTGGTTTTAAAACAATACACAGTCATCGTCTCACGGTTTCTGTGGTTCGGGAGTCTAGGCACAGTTCAGCTGGGTTCTCTGCATCTGGTTCTTGGTCTCAAGGCTACAATCAAGGTATTGGCCAGGGTGGCTGGGGTCTTATCTGAAGGTTTGACTGGGAAGGAGCCATTTCCAAGCTCGAGTGATTGCTGGCAGGATTTAGTTTCTTGCAGGCTGTTGAACGGGACTTCTCAGTGCCTTGCTGGCTGTTGGCTGCTCTGAGGTCCTCGCCAGGGGGGCCTCCCCAGCACGGCCACCTGCCCCATCAGAGCTTGCCTGCTGAGAGGGCAACAGACAAAGTCTACAAGGTGTAAGTCACAATCTAAGGTAACCTAACCAGGGAAGTGACATCCCATCACCTTGGCCATATTCTGTTGATTAGAAGCAAGTCACAGGTCCCATATGTACCCAAAGGGAGGATGTAGACATGAATACTAGGATTTGGGGACCACTAGGAGCAGCTTAGAGTTGGCCACAATGGGGCTTTCAGAATTCAACGTGATAGCATAAAAGGACGTCCTGTGGTGAGGAGGGAACATCGCTACAGACACATTTTTATCACTGTCTCCGCTATGTCCACACCACCACCACTGGCAGCTTGGTATTTGTATGGGGGACAACTGGCAACCCTGGAGGTAGCTGAGAATCACCGAAGCACTGGTAAGTTACCCGTTGTCTCCTTGGTGTAGTCCAACATCCAACACACAGTCTATAAAACTCAATTAAAAGCACAGAGCAATCCAGGAATAAAAAGAACTTGAAAGATTCTGTAGGCCAACTCCAATCCCTCCTTTAAATAACCCTCTGTTTGGGTCAGTGCAGACCACCATAACAGAACACCAGAGACCAGGGAGCTTCAACGATAAACATTTATTTCGCAGAGATCCGGAGGCCATAAGTCCAAGATCTGGTTGGCAGATGGCATCTTCTCGTCGTGTCCTCACGTGACACGGAGCAGGGGGAGGGGAAGCAGCAAACTTTCTCGTGTCTCTTCTTCTAAGGACATCGGTCCCAGCGTGAGGGCTCCACCCTCATGACCTGATCACCTCTGAAAGACCCCACCTCTGATACTGTCACAGTGGGATTCAGGGCTTCATCACAGGAGTCTAGGGGGACACAAACATGCAGACTACAGCACCCCTCTCTCTGCCGGCTGTCCAGGCTCCATGGGGAAATGTCCAATGATGGAAAAATGCTTCCAAGCAGAAGTTTTATTCTTGTTTTATTCTTGTTCCTCAGAAGTGCTTTCTCTAGGATGCTGTGGAGATGATTCAGCTCAGGGGTCCCCAACCTACGGTGAGTTGTGTAATTATTTCATTATATATGACAATGTAATAATAATAGAAATAAAGACCTACCTACCTACCTATCATCTTTGTGTCTATGTTGCTTTTCAACATGGCCCCTGAAAATAAGTCAAGAAGATTGATTTTTTTTGTTTTTTTAACACTTGCTCAAGTGCACGGATCTCTTCCAAGGAGCAGCTTTACCTAAATCCCACATCGTCATTTGCACCCTGTGTTTAAAATTGGTTTTCTTTGTAAGTTTCATCTTGCTTTGGATTTCCCAAGGCCGTTCCTTTAGTTGGAATTAATAACTCCAATGCAAGTGTTTGGTTTGGAAGAGGCGGGCTGTCGCACGTCTTTGGGTGACACAATCCAAGGCCAAGTGCAAAGTTTTCTAAGCATCAGCTGGAGGGAGGGGTCGGCCTGGCCCTTTCACAGCTCTCAGCCAGGTGTCCCCATCAGTGTCCCAGAGGCACAGATCCTCCCAGTCTGCCTACCTGCTAAGATCTATTTATATACAGCCAGGGGGGTTCAGAGAGGAAAGCAACACATCAACATGAGCGAAATAGGTTTTTCGAATTTCCATAATTTTTTCTTGTTTTGACCTATGAGCATTGGTGGTGATGAGAAGGAGAACGTTTGTCCTGACTTCACTACAGAATTTCCATCCCGTCCACCCTTCGTCCCAGCAAGCAAGGGGCTCCCATACCCCTTCCTCACCTCCACGCCATGACTGATGGCCCCCCACCCATGGCGTGCACCAGGGTCACGGGTGGGGCAGGGGACATGAGGAAGCTACGACTGGTTTTCAGCTTAGGAAGAGTATAAAGCAATGGCGGGATTCTCCCACAGTCCTAACTTACATCACACAAGACCTATTTCTGCTTTAAAAATCCTATGTCGCTTTTGGTTCCATGTTTTCAACCCATGCCATTGGTCCCTTTTCCATTTAACTTTTGCAGTGAGACTTACAAAGATGACATTGTTGTCATTTATTTTTGGGGTGGTGATGGTAAATAGAAACATTATAACCCACAAATCAGAGCACCCAAAAAGTACTTTAACTACACAGCATTTCACAAGAACTGTTCTAAATCTCTGAGCACAAGGCTCTATCCACAACTCATTTTGACCGTTTTGGTGTCAGACAACAAGTACTGACCAGCCCACGGGTTGTACACATCCTTTTCTGGCTTCCAGATAATCTTGTATCAGTGAGGTTTGGGGCTGGAGCAACCACTAGCTCCTCTTTCCTGTTTCCTTGGGCTGCAAACATTTAACCCCTCCCTTGTCTGCTGCTCCTTCCGGAATACTGTGGTTGACATATACAGATGTCACCAGCACTTTATCACGCTAACTGTTTAGTGAGGGAGAGACAGATTTTTCATCTCACTAAGAGGAGGCATAAACAATATTTCAAAGAGAAACAAATTCTAGCATCTCCCTGCGTACATACATCATGACTTTTCCAGGCGCGTGAACTCTGACCTCTTCTGCAGTGACGGAAATTGTCCAGATTTTCCCTTTGCTTTTGTGCCTCCTTCTTGGCTCATGCACATGCATAAATTAAGACTCTTCAGAGTTGAAGGAGGCCCATATTTCAAGATAACAAAAGCCTTCACCATCTCAAGTCCCCCTTGGAATTTTTCTGCCACTTCATTGCTAACTTTCTTAACTGGACCCGTCCTATCCTTTCTTGCTATCTTTCAATAGATTGGGGGGATCCACTTTGCTGAGAACGAGAGACCTGAGTGATATTTTCGGCTTCCGGTTTCGGTGGAGAGCTAGCACTCAGCTTTTCATTTCAGCGTCTCTCGCAGAAGTTGGATACGTGCTGTCTTCCCGGAACTCTCCAGTGTGCTGGAATGGAACATAAAAACAGCCTTCTCCCCTGCAGTGGACAGATCCTGATTAGAAATCTAAAATTCTTTCTCAATTCCATTTTCCATGGAAGGGACTAGATTCAAAACCAGGCAGTTGGCAAATAGCCACACGGATTTTCAGCTTGCTGGCCGTGACATCTCATGAGAACGACTCAAAATGCTTACAAAAACCTTTCGTTTCGGGAGCTTAACAGGAGGTTGGAGCAGATCCATCCATCTCTGGCCCATGATCCTGCTAACAGGGTTGCATATGCCATGGTGCTCGGTGATTAATGCAAATGGCGCCCGGGGCCCGGCGGGGCTTGGAAATTTGCCATGCTCTTGGCTCCCACACACCGTGATAATTGTTCCCTGTGCTGTCTTTAAAAACCCATTCCCTGTCTTGAGCTGAGCGCTTGGTGGCTCTGGAATAAGGTTGCCACTAGCCCATGCTTAGAGCATCAATTAATCCACTCTGAACCCTGATATCTCAGAGAAAGATCATTAAGTGCTTTGACAGATATTTAGTGAGCACCTACTATGTGCCAAGCACTGTGTTAGCTCTGGCTGACAATGGTGAACACAACACGCATCATTCCTTCAACAGGGAGTCAGACTCTAATGGAAGAGGAAAATAATGAACTTGAACTAATCATAATAAATGTGTGCTTTGAATGAAACCAACAGCGTACTGGTCAAGGAAATGCTGCCGTGGATGGGGAAACCAAGGCAGGAGACCCATTTTGGATAGGATGGTCAGAGAAGGTCTCTCTGAGAAGGTGGCCTTTAAAATGAGACCTGAACAATGAGAAGGAGTTAGAGGGAGCTGTGAATACACATGACCCCTCAGGAAAGGGAACTTGTCATTGGAGCGTGGTGATTGGCTGTCATGCCTACTGAGAGCCACCCCTGTGCTGGCCTCCTTTTCCTGCCCCCACACTTGGGCTCCCACCCCTCACCCCCACCCCTGTAGGCATCTAGGGAGAATGGACTGTATACAACAGCTTGGAGGGAGATGAGCGCAGTGGTGGCTCTGCTATGCAAAGAGAGGTAACAGCAATACCCTTCACACTGCTGTAGACATTTCCTTACATCTTCAGCCTTGGTCTTGCCTCTGCGCTCCAGACTCTTATATCCAGTTGCATACATGCCATGTGCACATGCTTGTCCCACAGGCATGTCAAATTTAGCAAGTCGAACACAGACCCTGCCTGAGACTCCCTTCCCTCAGCAAATGCACCAACATCTACCCAGTTGCACAAGCCAAGAACACTCAGAGTCGGTCTTGATTCTTCCAACCTCTTCTCTCACTACATCAGCAAGCCCCGCTGACTCGATCACCAACATGTATTCAGGGTCCACACGCCCTGCTCCTCCTCCAAGGTCACTGCCATGGTCCAAATTTAACACCTGTACTAGCGTAACAACCTTCTACACATACCCTGGCTTCCATCATTGCCCCCAAAGGGCAAGGCTTTGGGATCAGACAGCCCTAGAATGGAAACTGTGAAAGAGAAATGATGATAGCAACCATAGTTGTCTACGGTTTAGGATTGTAGACTAGTTGCAAAGGTCACCTAAGTCCTCAGTGCTCCAAGCCTTGCCTGTGGATTGATGAAATAAATCTCATGCGTGCATTACTCTTCCTCAGTTATTACAAAGGCATAGATGCCACTCTGATTAATAAAATATGAATACAAATTCATTTTAAAAGCTTTTTGCACCATGTCTTTTCTTAGTCGATTCTGCTCACTGGAATTCTGGGTTCTGGGAAAAGGGGCCACATTCTTCAAGAGTTTGGGAATCATTTCTCTAGTGGTCTGAAGCTCCAAGCTCTCTTTGAATGGTGAACCAAGAGAAAGACATTGGTATATACTTTCCATTTCGTTGTGAGTTTTCAAAAGATGTAAGTCTTTAAGAGTTAAATATAGACCTTAACCTATTGTGATACAGAGAAACAGTGTCTTTGGGGGAACTGTTTGTACCTGGGTCATAGGTCCAAGTTCACGAACATGATTTAGAGGGATACAAGTATCCTTAGCGGGAAGGGGAGGAGGAGGAGATGAGAAAGAAGCCTTCCATCTTGTCAGTTTCCAATTTGCATGTGGTCACGTCCCTAATTACAAGCACCCCTAACAACAGACTTCTTCCATTTAGATCTCCACAGTTTTGCATTCTAACTTCTACAGCATTTAAAAACTAAGAATTTGGGTAAACTAGACTTGAAATCAGGCTTTCAAATTGCTGTATTACAAACTCTAAATCACGATTTAAAAAATAACCAAACCCACCAGATGACAATGTAGCAAAGATAAAAAACTTTGTTCTGCTGAAAAGAGTTTCTTTTATCGTGCTCTTGTCCTTTTTTGTCAACTAATGGATCAGAGAAGTCCTTTCCTTGCTATTATTTACAGCCAGTGTCCTGCTACCTACATTCTCGAAGCCCGAGCCATCCCTGTTAATGTTCGCACGGAGCTTGTTCATTTCACACCAGACTTGGGAAGGAACAGCAGGGAGTGTGCATTTCAGGGCTTCTCGAGCAATTTTACCACATGCTCTTCCCTGCTCTGGGCTAGGATCCAAGTCTCAAAAAACCTGGAATTCACAGGTTCAGCTGAGCCTTTTCTCCGTGTTTCTCGGGAAAAAAACAAGGTACACCGGGTGTGGCAACACCCTTTTCTAGGCAACGGGCAAAACCCAAGAGGGGTGCTGGAACCCAGTGCAATGGGGACATGGGACGTGGGCTGTGTCTGGGAGTCAGAGAGCTTTCAAAGAGCAAGAAGTTACCTGAGGGGTCTTGTCAAATCCGTCATTGGATAAACGGGACACAGAGAGACAGAGATCAGGATGAGCCACCTAAGATCCCATAGCTCGTTAGTGGCATATCCGGAACTACTGCTGGGTCTCCTGACACCCCTTGGGCTCGAAGACTCTCCCTTGGTCTTTGGTGTGGGGAAGGGGCCCCTTGAGGGACACAGGGAGTTTCTGGATTATGTCTGCGGTTGGATGATCCCAGAAAGTGTCTTAACAGAACTTTCCTGTGCACACTGACCTGGGCGTCTGTGCAGGGTCCATGGCAACAGACGCGTGGAGTTGCCCATCTGGGAAAAGCCACATTGCACAGCCCGGCCTCTGGAGGGTAGATGCTCCCTTGCTTCTTCAACCTGGAAAGCATCTTCAAGCTGGACGATGGCCTCGTAACCCCGGCTCTTCCAATGGTGCCCACAGCTCCGACAGATGAAGACCTGAATGACTTGAGATGAAGCAATGAGGGCTTTGCTGGGAGCAGCACAAAGTCCCAGTGCATACGATTTGTACCCCATTTTTGCTACCAAGCTCTCCGTATGCTGAGTGCAATGTAAATACCAGCTTTCTAGTAGGGTCAGTTTCATATTTTTGTGCATTTCATTGGGCCAGATTTTCAGTTGGTTGGTGAGCCCTTTCATAGTGGTTAGGCTACCAAAATGGTTTTGTTCCATAATATTTGCATTAACCATGTCACCTACTTCCCATTGAATGATCCCTTTTTATCGATGCACCTCGCTAGGGCCTGGGCTAAGAGAAGCAAGACATCAGGCAGGGTATACATTTCTTTTGGGCTCATAGCCTTATTTTCACTAAGGCCCATGCTGTTGTCATTTCACTGGATGCTGACTTCATGGGACAGTTTTACCTTTACATTTCCGTAACACACATCCAGTGCATTTTTTCCCCCCTCCCTGGACAATCGCTGTTTGGATTGGAGGAATTGTCTGGTCATCAGACCCGAGCCTCACAATATATCTGATGATCTATGGACAATAGTTCCTTCCCCCACCTCCCTCTCCCCACAGAAGACAGCAGCCAGCCTTCTGTTTGGAGAATAATCTTCCTCTGGATGCTGAGCCCACAGGCTCTGCGGAGGAACTGGGAGATCGTGGGTGTGTATTGCTCAAGTCTGGGGCCACCAAGTCACCCACCACTCAGAGGTGCTTCCTGGGAATCAGCCTTGGCTTTTCCTCCGAACAATTCGGGAATATCGAGTTAGTGTGGTTTGAGTTCCTGGGCTCCCCTCCAGCCACCTTCTGCAGCACAGAACCTGGGTGCCCCCCACCCCAACCCCCAAAGCCAAGATGTGTCACTGTCCCCCATCCCTGCCACTTCCTGCTTGCTGGACAGGGGGTATGAACTAGCCGGGAAGACCCCATGAGCTTCCAGGGTCTCAATTCTATCTCCTTCCTTCAATTCCAAACATCAGAGAGAGGAGGAGAGAGAGAGATATCGAAACTCCACGTTCCTGCTCATTCTGGAAGAAACGGGCCACATACACTTGAAGGTGATTAATTTGTCTTTATTAGAGGAAAACAAGAAGTCATCAATCTCGTCATCATTATGATAGAAATCTTGATATGTATACATGATTGTCAAGGCAGAGAATCATTTGCTACATAGACCCATGAACAATTTAGCAGTGCCGCAAACCTATTGTGGGTTAAACTTCTTGCAGAGTTTATTACATGCATGGAAATAAATGCACAGTTTCCCTTCTTTTGGACAAACATGTTTTTATGGAAAAATTGAACCAATTGCAAGCCTGGTAATAGTAGACACGGGGACATTCCTGGTTTTGACATTGTAATTTTTGGAAAACATGCTCGCTGTTGGGGGAGTTGAAAGAAGGGCTGTTACATTATGTGTAGCGACTAAAGCCAATTTAGAAATTGTTCCAATGTTTATTGTGGACAGAGTGTACCTTGGATGTCTTCTCACCTTAATGTGGGACTAAGACAAATGTTCTCTGAAACATGCCGCCCATCTTTCAAAACAAAGAGGCTGCTACAAAGTCACAGCATGTCTGTGGCCAGCTGGACAGCGTCTCGTGCCACTGACAGGGCCAGGTGTCGGGCGAAGGACAGTGGCAGGTGTCAGGGCTGCGGGACAAGCATCCGAGCTGATGTTCTTGTTCCCTCTAGGCTCACTTGCAGCCTGGCTGCCAACCACGCCCCAGGGTCCTTGCACCCCGAATTACGGGGCTTCCAGGGGGCCCGGGGAATCTCAGTCCAGGCTGAGATTTTCCTTGGAGAAGCAATTTAACTAGTGTTTGGGGCTCGTGAGTCCCTGCTGAGGTCTTATCTCTAAGACTGAAGCCTCAAACACTCCTCTCTTTTTCTTTTTTCCTGTCCATAAGAAAATAAAATCACCTGTAAGTAAAATAATATGGCAGATCATCAGAAGACATAATCATCGTATGAGAAGTTCTCCGGAGACGAGGTTAGAAACGGAACGGTGAGTGCAGAAGCAGCGTTAGTACAAAGGGTTGAGTGCAACGGCTTGTCCCTTTGGTGTAGAAGGATACAGACACCGAGAAGCCATTCCACGGTTTGCTTTGTCCACAAAACCAGACTTGGCAGCCGCATGCTGAGCGTTTGTTTTCCAAATGCACAGCCTGTTTGCATTTGCAAAAGCAGAGCCCCCCAGAGCCACGAGCTGAGCTGCTCCCGCTGGAGGTGGCAGGGGAGTCTGGGAAGGGGTGACTCCGTCCTGCTGCATCTGGAGGCATCGGGAGGTGGCTGGGCCTCGGCCAGCATGCAGGGCAGATTTCATGGCGGGGCTGGGCTCCTGCACACACCGGGGCTGCAGACGGCCATGCACTGGGGCCACCAAGGTGCCGAGAGAGTGAGGCATGGGTCCGTATTGTCCTCTTTCTCCAACCTGCCCACTCCCCCTAGCTGAGGTCGTCAAGTGAACGCATCTGCACACGAATTTCCTTGGAGTCTTCAGGAAATAAGCCCCCCTCCCCTTTTAGGAACCTGTTTCCCCAATTCAGCTTTTCTAGCTCCACATTTTCAATTCTGCAAATC
>JAQIFY010003138.1:0-12789 GCA_028533085.1 Varecia variegata | reverse complement strand
AACCCAAAAATGCTAACCCTAATTCTACCCAACACCCTAACCCTAACCCTACTCCTTACAACAATGCTATCCATAACCCTAACCCAAAAATGACCCTGACTGTAACCCCAAAGCCTAAACCCTAACCCTAACACTAACCTTAACCCCTTACTCTAACCATATTACTAACTTAACCATAACACTTAACCATAACCCTAGACCTAACCTTAAACCTTACCCTAATCCTAACCCTAAACCCTAACCCTAAATCTAATTGTCACACTTCTTCCATTCTCAGAGTTAAGGAATCCTACATCCAGCCATGCCATGCGTGGGATGAGGCTCCGCCTGAGTCTTTCGTGACAGACATTTCCCAAGGCCCACTATATTTTGGAGTGATGTCACGGGGACCCTGCCCGATCCCTCTCACCATAGATTAGGCAGGTCATGTGCCATTACACTAAGCACTAAATCCTAGCCCTAACACTAACCCTAACCCCTAACCTTAAACCCTAACACTAACTCTAAACCCTAACCTCATCTGTAACACTAACAACCGTAACCAAATCCTAACCCGTTACACATACCCCAAATGTCATTGTCACAATTCTTCCATTCGCAGAGATAAGCAAGCCTACAGCCAACCCGTGCCATGCGTGAGAAGAGGCTCCACACCTGTATCCCACATAAGAGGCAAGATCCAATACCGTGGTTACAAACGAGTGGGGTCACGGTGATTTGCCCAGTTCCTGACCCGCATAGAGCAGATAGGGCCCATACCTTAACACTAACCCTAACCCTAACCCCCTAAACTTAACCCTATCCCTAAACCCTAACCCTAAGCCTAAACCCTAACCCTAACCGCTAACTCGAAAACCTAACCCCAACACTAACCCTAAGCCCAAACACTAAGCCTAACCCTAAACCCTAAACCTACCCCTAACCCTAAACGTAACCGCTAACCCCTAACCATAACCCCTAACCATAACACTAACCCTAAACCCTAAACCTAAAAATAACCCTAACTCTAACCCCAAAACCAACGCCAACCCCAACTTCAACCCCTAACCCTAAACCTAACCCTTACCCAAACTCTAACCCCTAACCCTGACAAAAATCCTAATCCCATATTCTAACCGGAAATGTAATTCTCACAATTTTTCCATTCGCAGAGATAAGAAAGCCTACAATCAAACCATGCCATGAGTGAGATGAGGCTCCGCCACTGTAACCCATGTAAGAGGCAGGGTCCCCTGCCCGGAGTACAGTGGAGTGAGGTCACGGTGATGTACCCAGATCCCTAGCTGCATATTCCAGATAGCGCCCTTGCCTTAATGTTAATCCCTAACAACAACACTTAAATTTAACCCTAAGCATAACACCTAAACTGACACTACTGCTTACCCTAACCTCTCAACCTAATCCTCACCCCCAATATTAACCCTAACTCCAAACCCTAACCCCTGTCTCTGACACTAACCCTTAACCAAAACCGAAATACTAAACCAATACGATTAACCCTAAAATGCTAAGTGTAACCCTAACCACAACCTTAATCCTAACCCTACCTCTTAGAGCACCCTACCCCTATCCCGAAACAAACAACGACCCTAACCCTAACCCCTAACTCTAAACCCTAAACTTAACGCCTTACTCTAACAATATTACTATCCTTAAACCTTAACCCTAACCTTAACCCAACACCACCCGCAACCCTAACCCTAACCCTAACCCTGACTGCAACCCTAACCCTAACCTTCACTCCAATGCTAACCCTAACCCCAAAACTAACCCTAACCCTAGCTCTAACCATAACCGCAAGCCTAAACCTAACCCTAACCCTGTCCCCAACCCTAGACCTAACACTAACCCCAACCCTAACCCTAACCCTAACCCTATCCCCTAACTCCAACCCCGAACCCTAACCCTATACCCAACCTTAACCCTAACCATAACCCTAACCCTCAACCCTAACCGCAACCCCTAAACTTATCCCTAACCCCTGACACTAACCCTAAACCTAAACCCAAACCCTAACCCTAACCCCAGCCATAACCCCTAAACCTAACACTAAACCTCACCCCTAACCACTAACCCTAACCTTAACCAAAAGCCTAACCCCAAACACAAACAGTAGCACTAATGCCTAGCCCCTAACCCTAAACTGAACCCTAAACCTAACCCCTAAATGTAACACTAACAACTAACCCCTAACCCTAACCCTATACCTAATCCCTAACCCTAAGCCTACACCCTAACCCTATCCCTAAGCACTAACCCTAACCCCTAAGCTCAAACCCTAACCCTAACCCTAAACACTAACCTTAAACCCTAAACCTAAACCCTAACATTATACCTAACCCGTCCCCTACGCCTGACACTAAACCCTAACCCCTAACCCTAACCCTAAACCATAACTCTAACACTAACCCTAACCCCTAACCCTAACCTCAACCTCAACCCCAACCCTTAAATCTAAACCTAACCCTAACCCTAACTCTAACCCCTAACCGTGAGATAAATCCGAATCCCTTGCCCTAACCCCAAATGTAATTCTCACAATTCTTCCATTCACAGAGATAAACAAGCCTACACCCAAACCATGCAACGCATGAGATGAGGCTGTTCTCTGGTATCACAGGTGAGAGGCAGGGTCCCATGCCCTAGGTACAAGGAGTAGGCTCCTGGTGACGTTCCAAGTCCCAACCCAGCATAGAAAAGAGAGGGCAAATGCCTTAACCCTAATCCCTAACGGTATCCCCTAAGCCTAATCCCAAGGATAACACTTCAACCTAAACCTAATGCTAACCCTAACACTTAAAACTAAGCCTAAGCTGAATGCTCACCCCTCAACCTAACCCTCACCCATAAACCTAATCCTAGCACCAAACACAAACCACTAACAGTAACAGTGACCTCTAACAAAAACCGAAATACCTAACCGGTAAAACTAACCCTAAAACCCTAAAACTAACCCTACACCTTAGAGCAACCCTAGCCCTAACCCTAACAAAACCACCCTAACTCTAACCCCTAAGCCTAAACACTAACACTAACCTTAAGCCCTTACTCTAATCATATTGCTAACCCTAACACTAACCGTAACACCAACCCATCCTAACCCAAAACCTAACACTAACTCCAACAGTAACCCTAACCCTAAACCGTAAACCTAACCCTAACCCTAACCCTTAACCCCTAACACTAACCCTAACCTGAATCCTAACGCTAACCCGAAACCCAATCCAAACCCAAACCCGAAGCTGAACCCGAACCCGAACCCTAACCCTAACCATAACCGTAACCCCTAACCCTAACCCTAAACCTCAAACCTAACTCCTAACCATAACTTTAACCATAACACTAATCCTGAACCCTAACCCTAGCCGTAATCCCTAGTCCCTAACCCTAACAAAACAGCGACCCTAACTCTAACCCCTAATATAAAACCCTAACACTAACCTTAAGCACTTACTCTAACCATATTAGTAACCCTAACCCTAAACCTAACCCCAACCCCAACCCTAAACCTAACCCTAACCCTAAGCCTAACCCCTAACCCTCAACCTAATCCCTAACGCTAAGCCATAAGCCCAAACCCTAAGATAAAACCTAACCCTAACATGAACCCCGACCCTAACCCAAATAATGACCCTAACCCCAACCCTAACCCTAACATTAACCCTAACCCTACCCCTAACTCTAAGCCTAAACCCTAAGCCTAAACATAACCCCTGAACCTAACCCTAAACTTAAACGCTAACCTTAACCCTAACACTAACCATAACCCTAACCTGAATCCTAACCCTAACCCTAAACCCAACCAGAAGCAGACCCGAAAACCAAACCCAAACCCTAACCCCAACCCTAACCCCAACCGTAACAGTAACCCTAATCCTAAAACTAAATCTAAGCCCTAACCCTCACCCTAATCCATAACCCTAACCCCTAAGCCCAAACCCTAAGAACAAACCTAAACCTAAACCCAACCCCGACCCTAACCCAAACCCTAACCCTAACCCCAACCCTAACCTTAACACTAAAACAAACCCCAACCATAAGCCTAACCCTAACACTAGCCCCTAACTCTAACCCTAACCCCTAACCCTAACCCCTGACCTTAACCCTAACGCCAGCCCTAACACTAACCATAACCCTAACCCTAACCTGAATCCCAACCCTAACCTGAAACCCAACCAGAAACAGAACCGGAACCCAAACCCGAACCCTAACCCTAACCCTAACCGTAACCCCTAAGCCTAACCCGAAAACTCACCCCTAACCACTAACCCTAACCTTAAAACTAACCCTAAACCGAAACTTTAACCCTAGCCCTAATACCTAGCCCCTAACCCTAAACCTAACCCTAACCCTAACACCTAACCATAACCATAACCCACAACCCCTAACCCAAACCCTAACCCTAAACCCTAAACCTAACCCTAATCATAACCCTAAAGCTTAACCCTAACCGTAATCCCAAACCCTAACCCCTAAACCGAAACCCTAACACCAACCCTAACCCTAAGGCCAAACCCTAACCCTACCCATAAACCCAAACCTTAATCCCTAACCCTAAAAACTAAACCTACACCTAACCCTACATTTAACCCTAACGCTAAGCCCTAACCCCTAAGCCTAACACTAACCCCTAACCCTAACCCTAACCCCTTATCCTAACCCTAACCCTAACTCCAACCACAACCCCAAGCCCTAACCCTAAACGTAACCCTAACCCTAACTCTATCCCCTAACCCTGACAATAATCCTAATCCCTTACTCTAACCCCAAATGTAATTCTCAGAATTCTTCCATTCACAGAGATAAGAAAGCCTACAACCAAACCATGCAATCTGTGAGATGAGGCTCCACCGCTGTATCCCACATAAGAGGCAGGGTCCCATGCCCTAAGGTAAAGTGGAGTGAGGTCACGGTGATGTTCCCAGTTCCTGAGCCACATATTCCAGATATGGCCCTTGCCTTAATCGTAATCCCTAACCACAACCCCTAAATCTAACCAAAAACCTAACACCTAACCATAACCGTAATGCTAACCCTAAACCCCAAACCTAACACTCATCTCTACCACTAACCCTAAGCACAACCGCTATCACCTAACTTAACATGAATCCCTAACCGTAACCGTAACACCTAAACACTAAAACTAACCCTTAAATGCTAATACTAACCGTAACCCTAAGCACAACCCTAGTCCTTACAACAATGCTAGCCCTAACCCTACTCAAACAACGACCCCTATCCTAAACCCTAAGCCTTAACCCTGAACCCCTAAACCTAACAATAATCTTAACCCTAACGCTAAACCTAACCCTAATCCTAACCCTAAATCTAATTCTCACACTTCTTCCATTCTCAAAGTTAAGCAATCCTACAATCCTCCCATGCCATGCGTGAGATGAGGCTCCCCAGGAATCCTGCGTGACAGTTGGGGCCCAGGACCCACTGTAGGATGGAGTGATGTCACGGCGACCCTGCCTGACCCCCTGTCACCATAGATTAGACTGGCCCTGTGCCCTTAAGCTAAGCACTAAATCTAAGCTCTAATATTAACCCTAAACCTAACCCCTTACTCTAACCCCCAACACTAACTCTAAACCCTAACATTAATGCTAATGCCTCACCTTAAAAATAACCCCTAAACCTAATCATACTTCCTAACCCTAAAACCCAAACCTAACGCTAACCCTAACCATAATCCTACCCCTTAACCCTTACCCCAAAGGTAATTCTCACACTCTTCCATTCGCAGAGATATGCAAGCTTAAAACCAACCCATGCCATGCCTGAGATGAGGCTTTGCCCCTGTGTCCCAGGTGAGAGGTAGGATCCCATGCCCTGGGTACAATGGAGTGTGGTCCCGGTGATGCTCCAAGTCCTATCCCTGCATAGAGCAGATAGGGCCCGTGCCATAACCCTAATCCCTAACTCTAACGCCTAATGCTAAACCCAAGGATAACACCTCCACCTAACTGTAATGCTCACCCTAACCCCTAAACCTAACCCTAGGCTAAACCCTAAGCCCTCAACCTAATCCTCACAGCTAACCAAAACCCAAAAACAAACCCCTAACCCCTAATTTAACACTAAGTGCTAACCAGAACCATAGTACATAAACCCTAAAACTAACGCCCAATATCTAACACTAACCTTAACCCTAACCAGAACCCTAACCCTAACCGTACCAATTACAGCAACCCTAGCCCTAACCCTAACTAAACCACGACCGCCAACCCTAAAACCTAATCATAAGCGCTGACTCTGAAATTAACCTTTAGCCCTAACCCTAACCACAATCCTAACCCTAACTCTTAAAACTAACATTAAACCTAACACTGATATTAATCCTAAATCTAATTTTCACACTTCTTCCATTCTCAGAGTTAAGCAACCCTACATTCCTCCCATGCCATAGGTGAGATGGGGCTAGGCTGAGTCCTACGTGACAGTCAGACCCTGGGCCCAGGATATGAGGGAGTGGTGTTGCAGTGACCTTTCCACCCTCTCTCACCATAGATAGGAGAGGTCCTGTGCCGTTAAATTAACCGCTAAATCAAAGCCATAACAATAACCCTAGCACCTAAACATGAATCGAACCCCTGCCCCCAACCCACAACACTAACTCAAAAGGCTAACCTTAAACTTAACCACTAACCTTAAATCTAACCCTATGCCCTAACACTAAAACCCAACTCTAACCCTACCATAATCTTAACCCCTTTTCCGTACCCTAAATGTAATTCTCAGACCTCTTCCATTCGCAGAGATAAGAAAGCCTACAACCAAACCATGCCATGAATGAGATGAGGCTCCGCCCCTGTATCCCACGTAAGAGGCAGGGTCCCATGCCCTGGATAGAGTGGAGTGGGGTCACGGTGATGTTCCCAGTTCCTGAGCCACATATTCCAGATAGGGCCCTTGCCTTAACCGTAATCCCTAACAACAACCCCTAAATCTAAACCTAACCATAGCACCTAAAGTGACTCTAATGCTTACCCTAACCCCTCAACCTGACCCTCAGCCCTAATATTAACTCTAACCCCAAACCCTAACCCCTAACTCTAACACTAACCCCTAACCAAAAGCGAAATACCTAACCAGTACCACTAACCCTACAATGCTAAGCCTAACACTAACCACAACCCTAATCCTATCCCTACACCTCACAACAACCCTACCCCTATCCCGAACAAAACAACGACCCTAACTCTAACCCCTAAGTCTAAACCCTAACCTTAACACTAACCTTAATGCCTTACCCTAAAAATATTACTACCCTTAATGGTTAACCCTAACCCTAAATCTAACCCTAAACCCTGACCCTAATACTAACCCTAAATCTAATTCTCACACTTCTTCCATCCTTAGAGTTAAGGAATCTTACAATCCAGCCATGCCACCCGTGAGATGAGGCTCTGCCTGAGTCCTGCGTGACAGTCAGTGTCCAAGGCCCAGGGTACAATGGATTGATGGCACGGCGACCCTGCCCGCCTGCCTCCCACCATAGATTAGACAGGCCCTGTGCCCTTAAACTAACCACTAAATCTAAGCCCTAACACTAACCATAAACCTAACCCCTTACTCTAACCCCCAACACTAACTCTAAACCCTAACTTTAACCCTAACCCCTAACATTAAAACTAACCCCTAAACCTAATCATATTTTCTAGCCCTAAAACCCAAACCTAACCCTAACCTTAACCATAATCCTCACCCTTTACCCTTACCCCAGATGTAATTCTCACACTCTTCCATTCGCATCGATAAGCAAGCTTAAAACCAACCCATGCCATGCATGAGATGAGGCTTTGCCCCTGTGTCCCAGGTCAGAGGCAGAGTCCCATGCCCTGGGTACAATGGAGTGGGGTCCCGGCGATGCTCCAAATCCTAACCCTGCATAGAGCAGTTAGGGCTCAGGCCGGAACCCTAATACCAAATTCTTACCCCTAACCCTAAACCCAAGTACAGCTCCTCAACCTAACTCTACGCTAACCCGAAGCCCTAAACCTAACCCTAAGCTTAACCCTAAGCCCTCAACCTAATCCTCACAGCTAACCCTAACCCTAACCCAAAACACTAACCCCTAACTCTAACACTAACCCCTAACAAAAAGTGATACACCTAACCAGTAACACTAACTGGAAAATGCTAACCAAAACTCTATCCACAACCTTAACCCTAAAACTACCACTTACAACAAAGCTGTCCGTAACCCTAACCAAACAACGACCCTGACTCTAACCCCTAAGCCTAAACCCTAATCCTAACACTAACCTTTAGCCCTAACTCTAACCATATTACTAACCCTAATGCTTAACCCTAACCCGAACCCTAATCCCAACCCCAAACCTAACCCTAACCCTAATTCTAATCCTAATGCTAACACTAACCCTAACCATTAACTGCTAACCCTAAACCTAACCCGAATCCTAACCATAATCCCAAGCAAAGCCCAAACCTGAACCCGAACCTGAACCCAAACCCGAACCTGAACACTAACCCTACGCTAACACCTAACACTAACCCTAACCCTAAACCCTAACCGCTAACACTAACCTTAACCCTAACCCTAACCCCAAACCCTAATCCTAACCCTAATCCCTAACCTCAAACCCTAAACCTACTCCTAACCCTAAGCCCTAATCCTAAACCTAACCCCTAACACCTAATCCCTAACCCTAATCATAACCCTAACACCTACAGCTAACCCTAACACTAGTCCTAATCCTAAAACCTAACCCTAACCCTAATCCTTAATCCTAACCCCTAACACCAAACCCTAACACCAACCCTAACTCTACCCCAAACGCTAACCCTAACCCTAACCCTAACACTAATCCCTAACCCTAATCCCTAACCCGAAACCCTAACACAAACTCTAATCATAACCCCAAACCCTAACGCTAAACCTAACCCCAACCCTAACCCCTAACCTAATCCCAAACACTAAACCCTAACGTTAACCCTAACCCTAAACCCTAACCCCTAACAGTAACCCTAACCCCGAACACTAACCCTAATCCTAACCCCTAACCCTAACACCTAAACCTAACACTAAACCTAACCCTAATCCAACGCTAACACTACCCTAACCCTACCCCTACCCCTAACCGTAAACCAACCCTACCCTAACGCTATCCTAACCCTAACCCTAACCCTAACTCCTGACACCTAACCCTGACCCCTAATTCTAACACTAACCCTAACCCCTAAGCTTAATCCTAAACCTAACCCCTAACCCTAACCCTAACCCTTAACTGTCTCCAATACACTAATGCCCTAACCTTAACACCCTCACTCTAAACCTAACACTAACCCTAACCTAAACCCTAACCCTAACCCTATCCTACCCCAACCCTAACCCTAACCCTAACCCTAACCCTAACCCTTAAACCTAACCCTTCCCTGTACCCCGAAACCTAACTCTTCCCCGACCCATAACCCGAACCCTAACCCTAACCCAGCACAACCCTAGCCTAACCCTACCCTACCCTTCCCTAACCCCTAACCCTAACCTCAACCACTAACCCTAACCAGTAACCCTTGACATTAACCATTAACCATTTAACATTTACCTAACCCCTACTCCGTACCCTAATGAAAACCCCAACCCTAACCCCTATCCCTAACCCTAAACCTAACCCCTAACCCTAACCCTAATCCTTGCAAGAACCCTAGCCCTAATGCTAACCAAACAATGACCCCCAACCCTAAACCCTAACCCTATGCCCTAACCCTAAAACTAAGCTTAACCCCTAACCCTAACCATAATACTAACCCTAACTCTTAACACTAACACTAAACCTAACCCTAAACCCTAACCCTAGTCCTAACCCTAAATCTAATTCTCACACATCTTCCATTCTCAGAGTTAAGGAAGCCTACAATCCTCCCATGCCATGCAGGAGATGAGACTCCACCCTAGTCCTGTGTGACACTCAGGACCCAGGGCCCAGTGTGCGATGTAGTGGTGTCGTGGTGACCCTGCCAACCCGCTCCCACCAAGATTAGACAGGTCCTGTGCCTTTAAACTAACTGCTATATCTAAGTCCTAACACTAACCCTAACCCCTGACACTAACCCTAAACCCTGACCTTAACCTCCAACACTAACTCAAAACCCTAACCATAACCTGAAGTCCTAACCCTAACCCCTAAACCTGATACTACTCCCTAACCCTAACGTCTAACTCTAACCATAATCCTAAACCCTAATCCTTACCCTAAATGTAATTCTCACATTTCTTCCATTCACAGACATAAGGAAGCCTACAATCAACCCATGCCATGCCTCAAATGGAGCTGCACCCCTATGTCACACGTAAGAGGCAGGGTCCCATGCTTTGGGTACAATGCCATGGGATCATGGTGGTGCTCCCAGTTCCTTACCCGCATAGACCCAATAGGGCCCATGCCTTAACTCTAATCCTGAAGCACAAACCCTAAACCTAACCCTAACCGTAAAGCTAACTCTAAACTTTCAACCTAAACCTCATTCCTAACCCGAATTCCAAACCCTAACCCCTAACACTAACACTAACCCTTAACCCTTAACACTACTCCTACCCCTACCCCTAACCCCAACCCCTTACCCTTTACACTAACCCTAACCCTGAACCTGACTGACTCTGACCCGGACCCTGACCCCTAACCCTGACCCTGAAACTGTCCCTTACCCTAACTCTAAACTCTAAACCCTAATCCTAACCCTAAACCCTAACCCTAACCCTAAACACAACCCTAACCCTAACCCTACCCCTTACAACAATGCTAGCCTTAACCCTAACCAAACAACGACCCTAGCTCTAACCCCTAAGCATAAACCGTAACCCTAACGCTAACCATAACCCCTTACCCTAAGCATATTACTAACCCTAACCCTTAACCCTAAGCCTAAACCTAACCCTAAACCCTAACCCTAATCCTAATCCTAAATCTAATCCTAAGACTTCTTCCATTCTCAGAGTTAAGGGATCCCACAATCCAGCCATGCCATGCGTGAGATGTGGCTCCACCTGAGAACAGTGTACCAGGGCCCAAGGCCAGGGTACGATGGAGTGATGTTACGGCGACCCTGCCCACCCCCATCGCACCATAGATTAGACAGGTCCTGTGCCCTTAAACTAACTGCTAAATGTAAGCACTAACACCAACCATAACCCCGTAATCCTAAACCTAACCCCTCATTCTAACCCCCAACACTAACTCTAAAACCTAACCTTAACCCTAACCCTACCGCTAACCCCTAAACCTAACCAAAACCCCTAACCGTAACCAAAATCATAACCCCTTACCCTTACCCCAAATGTAATTCTCACAATTCTTCCATTCATGGAGATAAACAAGCCTACGACCAACCCATGCCATGCGTGAGATGAGGCTCTACTCCTGTATCCCACGTAAGAGACCAGGTCCCATGCCCTGGGTACAATGAAGTGGGGTCACGGCGATGTTTCCAATACCTGACCTGCATAGTGCAGATAGGGCCCATGCCTTAACCCTAATCCCTAGCCATAACTCCTAACCCTAACCCTAACCCTAACACCTAACACTAACCCTCAACCTAACCCTCATTGCTAACCCTAAGCCTAAGCCCAACCTGAACCCGTACCTTAACACTAACCCCTAACCATAAACGTAATACATAAAGCCATAAAAGTAACTATAAAATGCTAACCCTAACCCTAACCCTAACCACAACCCTAACCCTAACCATACCTCTTACAACAACCCTAGCTCTAACCCTAACCAAGCAACGACCCCAACCCTAACTCCTAACCCTAAGGCCTAACAGTAACATTAACCTTAAACCTTAACCCTAACCATAAACCTAACCCTAACTCTTAACCCTAACCCTAAACCTAACCCTACTCCTAACACTAATCCTAACCCTAAATGTAATTCTCACACTTGTTCCATTCTCAGAGTTAAGCAAGCCTACAAGCCTCCCATGCTATGCATGAGAGGAAGGCTCTGCCACTGAGTCCTGTATGACACGCAGGGGCCCATACCCAGCGTATGATAGAGTGGGGTCCTGGCAACCCGCCCAGCCCCCAGCACCCCATAGAGCATATAGGGCCCGTGCCCTAGGCATAACCACTACCCTTAACCCTTCACCTTAACCCTAAACATAACACATATTCTTAACCCTATTGCTCAGCTTAACACGTAACCTAATCGTAACCCTAACCCTAACCCTTCAAACTAAGCTTAACACCTATCCCTTACCCTAACACCAATGCCTAACCCATAACTCTAGCCCTAACTCCTAGCCATAACTGTAACATCTAAACCCTAAGTGTAAAATGCCTAACCTTAACCCTATGAGCAACCCTAACCCTAACCCTAACAACAATACTAACCCTCACCCTAACCACTAACTTCAACCCCTAACCTTAACTCTAACCCCTAAACCTAAACTTAACCCTTACCCTAACCCTAACTGTAACCCTACAATCCGCCCTCCAATAGTTTCTTTCTCTAACTGATGACTTCTTTCCTGTGTTTTACAGGAAATTCACACTTCTTCCAATCTCAGAGTTTAGCAAACCTGCAAAGCACCCCACAATCGGTGCTTTCACTAAGTGAATGTAAGCGTTGCTCCTGTATATGGCTCTCGCCCTTCTTCCATTCTAGAGTTTAGCAAGCCTAGAAACCATTCTCCAGTAGCTGCTTTCTCTCAGTGAATAGAAGCATTCCCATATATGACCCATTTCTGGCTAAGCATTATCCTTTTCCTACGAAATGACTTCTTTCTTAAGTGTGTTTCTCAGGAAACTCTCACACTTCTTCC
>JAQIFY010003137.1:0-12791 GCA_028533085.1 Varecia variegata | reverse complement strand
TCTTGACAGCATGCCTTGGTCTCACTTATATTTGTGGCAGTGCCAGGCAGTGCAAAGATGTGGTTTGTACCTGGGGATAGAGGTAGAAAAATGGGATGGTTGGATTGGCCCTAAATGGGAGTTCGCCAGTTGGGTCACAGAAGGACAGGGTGTGGCAGTGAGGTGACAGCTGCTGGGAAGGCTTTATGGCAAGAATGGTCGTCATACCTCATAAGCTGGATTCTACCCAAACTGTGACCTTTCTTACTTGCTGGCACTACAAGATGTTCCATGTTCATCTTGTATTTTCCCTGTTGCAGCCCTAGGATCAATCATTTCCCTAGTTTTTTTTTTTTTTTTTTTTTTTTAAAGAATGGTTTGAGAAACCAAGATTTGGGTACTAGTGTTTTGTTTGCTACTGGGATGTTGTTACTTACAGACCTTCCCACTTGATAGAGCAAGGAAACATATGTGTGTGTACTAACCTGTGTGTATATACATATCTATAAATATGTATTCATTTGTATCTATATTAAGGTAAATATGAATTCACATTGATGTCTCAACTCTGGTTTATTACCACATAGATCATTCTAGACTTCTCTCATTTCTTATCTGTAACCTGCTCGAATAGTGAGAAACCTGACTTCAGCCATCTATTTATTTCATTGTCTGGTTCTAGCATACATGGATGCCAGTTTCAGAATTGTTAACTCATACCCTTGGGAAACAACTTCATCACCTGGAGTACAGTGCTATGTACAGTTCACTTTGCCTTTAGTCTTACAGCCTACATTCAGCTCCAAAGTTACTTCGTTTAGCACCTTTATGTCCTACCTCCCTTCAGTGAGGTTGTTTCATACGTTTGTAATACAGTTAGGTTTTTTGTCACAGTCTGCATTACATTCTGGGAGTCCCTCAACTTTTACATGTTTTTTTTAATTGCATACAATTTTCACTCTTTGTGCTATAAAATTCTGTGGGTTTTGACAAATGTGTAGTTTCATGACTCCCCCATTAAAGTATCATACAGAATAGTTTCACCACCCCCAAATAATACCCTACGCTTCCCCTATTCAATCCTGCTTTCTCCCCAAACCTTTGTCAATCACTGCTCTATTTACCATTTCTATAGGTTTGCCTTTTCGAGAATGTCATATAAATAGAATCATACAGTAAGTAGCCTTTTCAGACTGGCTTGTTTCAATTAGCAATATGCATTAAAGATTCACCTGTGTTTTTGCATGGCTTGATAGCTCATTCTTTCTTTATTGCTGCATAGTAGTCTACTGTATAGTATGCTACAGTTTGTCCAGTCACCCATTGAAGGATATCTTGGTTAGTTCTAGTCTATGGTGATTATGAGGAAAGCTGCTATAAACATTTGTGTGTGAGTTTTTTGTAGACATAAGTTTTCAAATCATTTGGGTAAATACCTAGGAGTGCTATTGATGGATTATATGATAAGACCATGTTTAGCTTTGTAAGAAACCCAAACTGTCTCCCAGAATGGCTGTATCATTTTGTATTTATACCAGAAATTAATGAGAGAGTAAGATTGTTGTGGATCCTGGCCGGTTACTGGTATTACCAGTGTTCTGATTTTAACATTCTATTAATGGTAGGTGGGAGTGGTATCTCATTGTTGTTTTAGTTTGCATTTCTCTCATGAAAAATGATGTGGAGCATCTTTCCATATACTTATTTGCTCTCTGTATATTTTCTTTGGTGAGTGTCTATTCAAATCTTTTTGCCTATTTTAAATTTAGTTGTTTTCTTATTGTTGAGTTGTAAGAGTTCTTTGTATATTTTGGATATCCTTTATCTGATATGTGTTTTGCTAAGATTTTCTCCCCAATATGTGGCTTTTCATTCTCTTAACAGCACCTTTCACATAGTAGAAGTTTTTATTTTTAATAAAGTCCTATATATTTATTTATTTTATCTTTCATGGTTTGTGCTTTTGGTGGCATATCTAAAAACTCATCACAAACCAAAGGTCATGTAGATTTTCTCCTATGATTTCTTCTAATAGTTTTATAGTTTCAAATTTTACATGTAAGTTTTTGACCCATTTTAAGTTAATTTTATTTAATGTGTAAAGTCTGTGTCTAGGTTCTTCTCCTTTTTTTTTTTTTGTATGTGGATGTCCAGTGGTTCTAACACCGTTTGTTAGAAAGACTATCCTGCCTTGGTTGAATTGCTTTTGTGCCTTTGTCAAAACTCAGTTGACTATATTTGTGTGGGGCTATTTCTGGGTTCTCTATTCTGTACCATTGACCCATGTGTCTATTCTGTCTCTAATACCATGTTGTCTTGATTACTATAGTCTTGAAATAACCTAAGGCGATCTTTCAACTGTGTTCTTCAATATTGTTCTCACTATTCTAGGTCTTTTGCCTTTTTATATAAATTTTAGAATAAGTTTGTCAATATCTGTAAGATAACTTGGGGGAAACTTGACTGGGATTGTGTTAGGATCCCAAGAATTGACATCTCAACAACATTGAGTCTTCTAACAGTGGTCCCCAACCTTTTTGGCACCAGGGACCATTTTCATGGAAGACAATTTTTTCACAGACCAGGGAGGTGGGGGAATGGTTTTGGGATGATTCAAGTGCATTACATTTATTGTGTACTTTATTTCTATTATTATTGCATTGTGATATATAATGAAATAATTATACAACTTATCACAAGTTGAGGACCCTGTTCTAGAACATGAATACAGAATATATCTTCAGTTATATCCTTTTCTATGTTTATTTTTAAAATCTTTTTTTCTGTCCCTTTTGGATAATTTATATTAATCTATCTTCAAGCTTGCTGAATTTTTCCTTCGTTGTCTCCATTTTGCTACTATTAAGCCTATCCAGTGAACTTTTATTTTCAGATATTATATTTTTCCATTCTGAAATTTTTGTTTGTTTCTTATTTTTATCTTCCATTTCTCTGCTTAGATTTTCTATCTCTTTTTATTAATTAGAGCATATTTTCCTTGACCTCATGGAGTATGGTAACAATAAGTGCTTTAAAGCCTTTGTCTGATAATTCCAACATCTGGATCATCTTAGGGTAGGCATTTATTATCTTTTCTCTGGAGAATGGGTCACATTTTCTTGGTTTTTTATAAATGAATAAATTTGGATTATGTCCCGAGCATTGTGATTGCTATGTTTTGGAGACTCTGAGTTATGTTATATTCTTCTGAAGAAAGTTGATGGTTTGTTTTAGCAGGCAATTAACCCAGTCTCAAGGCCTGAACTTGAGCTTTGTCTTATCTTCTGGGGGTCTGAGTCTCAGTTCAGCTCTCTAAGCCTTTGCTGCACTGCTTTGAGTGCAGTGCATGCTGCTTTAGTGGTCAGCCTCAGACTCACCCAGATTCATGCACAGAATTAGGGGACCCACTTCTACTCTTTCCTCTCTGGGATTTCTCCTCACACTCTGGTGACCATGGTTGCTTTTGCTTATTTTCCTGGTTCCTCCAACCAGAAAGCCACCCATACTGTACTAGTCCTCAACCGTGGCTTGCTTTCAGGACAAAAGCCAGGGAGAATAACAACAAAAACAACAACAAAAACCCAAGAAATTCACTCTGTGTCAGTTGCTACTTCAAATTTTGACTGCCCTCTACAATCTGTTTGCTTATTTCTACTCCTTACAATCCTAAGTAGTCTTTTTTCTCCCCTGTATTTTGCCAGAGCTTATAGTTTTTATCCATGGGAGGGTCAGGCTGGAGGAGCTCACACTGCCATACCAGAAGGGAACTTCTGCCTACTTTTTTCACTGAACCCTATTTCATGGGAATCTTTCCATATTAGTATATAGACAACATCCTCAATCTTTTTAATAGCACATAATAACCTACTCTAACCCCTCCTGGTAAACTTTTATGCTGTTTCCAAAGTTTTTCTTTTAGAGACAGGCTGCATCAATTGCACCCCATACAATGCTTTGAGGCCTTAGTGGATAACAGTCTTGGGCCCCAGCTACAGTGGAGGCTTTTCTTGGAATCCTGAAAAATATTCATTTCCTTGGGAGTGGCATGGATTTTGCCTCCCTCTGGTTGACTGAAAGCCTGGGCCATGTTCTGAGCATATGCAGTGGCAGGAAGGTGGGGAGGAGAGGAGGGACGATGAGGGGTGCCCAGTATTCAGAAGTGTTAGTAATTGCTCCAGATCTCTCAGCTGAGAAGAACTAGGCAAGCCTGGTACAAAAGGACAGAGACAGCCTCAGCACCCACCTCAAAGCTGGGTGATTTTATTAATTTCCTGTTTCCAAATTGGTTATTTATTAGCAAAGAATGAAAGGCATCTTTGGATAAAAATATAGCATATTAAAGGAAAGGTTTCTCTTTTTGACTTTCTCTCCTCCAATTCCTTTTATTCAAAGGCCAAGATGAACTTTTCGGAAGCATCACTGAGTGCCCCTTTCTTGTTCATGCACCTTTAGAATCTCCTGATTGCCTCCAGGATCAAGTTCCCAATGAGTATTGTACTCAAGGTCCTCAAGATGCCAATCCCAAATATCCCCAGGTAGTCAATCACCTTCTAGCTGTGTGACCTCCGGCAAGATACCACATTCTCCATCTCCCCATCCACACGATGGGAATAGCCATGATTTCTTCTCAGAGCTGATAGGTTTAGATGGAGTGATGTTTCTGCAGCACTTGACATAATATTCAACATGCAGAAAGTGCCCAGTGGATACCACTCATAGGTATGTTACTGTCCAAACTTCAGATTCTAATCTGCATCATGTATTTCAGATGCATTAAATGGTCAGTTTGCACACAGAGAGAAACACAACTCTTACAACCTTGTTGTTGTTGACCATTGAACCATAGCAACGCAATGACCATATTGATGTTAGAAACATGTCAGATTAAAGCATGAAGATATCGAGGCATTCTTCTGACATTTGGGGATGTTGTTTTGCTCTTTTCTCCCTTGACTTTCTTTTTTCCTTTTTAAAAGACAGCAATTAGGGTCTTTGGTGTACTATTCATCTGCAATCTCTTTTTAGGTTGTTGGAAAGCATTTCCCACAGTCGGGTGCTCTGTGTGGATGTGGTTCTGGAAGCCAAGCCGTCTTGGCTGCCATGTGGCAGCACCAGAACACAGAGGCGTCTGGGACAGCAGTTCTGTTGCCCTGAGCCCAGGGGGCAAGTACAGACTTCGTGTGACATAATGTGTACAGACAACTGCATAACCACATTAGAGAAGATAAATGAAAGAAATACAAAACCCCTAATTTTAACCAACGTTCTCTGAGCTCCTGCTGTGGTTCTGGCACTGGACTAGACGTGGGATGGAAGGTGAATGCACACCCTCCAAGAGTTTGCAGGGTGGTGGGAAGAGATCTGTGCACAGGTATCAGCACCTGCAAATGCCGTGCAGAAGCAGCCAGAAGAGGGACTGATGAAAGTCAGGGTGGGGCATGGCAGCCTCCCAGCGTCGTGATGTCAATGGGTTTCTAGGATGAATAGGAGTCTGAAAGGTGAATGAAGGGAGAAGGGCATTGCAGGTGGACAAGATGGGATGTGGAAGGGAGTGGAACAGTGTGCTGCCTTTGGGGACCTGGGGGTGAGGTGGTGTGCCGGATAGGAGTGGGAGGGGTGTGGGGAAGTGAGGTGGCCCTAGAGTCTTGGCTTCATTATGTGGCCACTGAGAGTTCCAGAAGGGTTTTCAGTGGGATCCAGTGAGATGAGCTCTGAGTTGTCAGCTGGAGGAAGGCAGCCCCTTAAGCAGCCCTTGTTGAAATTCCTGTGTGGGGAGGCAGTACTCTCAGGGTAGCCCCATTGGGTTAATGGGGAGGGACAGGCCAGGGCAACTCAGCTGGTGACATTGGCTGCCCCAGAAAGGAAAGTGGTTGGGCAGGGAGCTGAGGATCGGGGGGAGCGGAGGGCAAGGGGGGAGTCACATGGTTTGCTTTTTTATGTGGTTGTAACCTCAGTGTGGAAATGCTTACTGCTTATGTTTTGGCTTTTTCATATTACATCCTAAGCATGTTTTTCATGCTGCTATATTATCATCTTAATTGTAATTTTTCATGGCAACAAAATATTAAGTTAAAGGGTTATTATTGAATTAATTATTCTCTTATTATTAGTAGATATTTACATTATTTCAGTTTTTACCTTTATACATAGGGCTTCAGCGTGCATATTTGGATTTTTCCTTCCTTTCGATTATTTCCTTAGGGACAATCTAAAGATATCAGTACTGTCATGTCTCCTTAATATGCTTTGCCAAATTATTTTCCAGCTGAGCTGTGTTAATTTGTGATGCCACCAATAGTCTGTGAATAGGCTCTTCCCACTTGCCGGCTTTGCTATCACCACAATGCTTTTTCTAGATTGAATTCCTATAGATATAAACAATGACTAGCAGATACCAAGTGTTCATTTTGTGTTAACACTGTGCTGAGCACGTTGCACACATCATTTAACCCAACCACCTCAGCAAGTCTGCCAGTGAGGAACAATTGTAATCCCCAAGTTAGAACTTGGAAACTGAGGCACACAGAAATTGCATCGTTTGCACTAAGTCACGTGGTAATGAAATGGTGCACTTGGAGTTGGAAGCAAGGTAGGTTTTGCGGGGAGTTCTTACCATAGGTAATCACCCACTTGTACTATTTTGCTGTTTAAATGTCCATTTTGGGGTTTTTTTGAGAGGTTGAGTATTTTCTCATAGGTTTGATACTAGTTACATTTCCTTGTTTAGTGATTTTTCCTTTTATGTCCTTTGTAGTTTTTTATTTGCTAAACTTGTCACACCCCATCCCCACCCCGATTTGGAGTGTCAGTGCATTACAGTGTAAACAGGATGCACTTCGGGTGGTGGGTTTGTGTCCTCAGGTTTTTGTTGGGTCAAGGTGGCGGTTAGCGCTGGTCTCACATCTCGCTGGTAGTCTGTGGGGTGTGCTGATCTCCCTGTAGCTGTGTCACTTGCACTGGGTTGCTGCTTGGGAAGCTGGCTCTTCCTCTTCAGAGGAAGAAAGAGATCCTTGGAGAATTGTCCTGGGAATATTCAGAAAACTTGGGATGTTTCTTCTGTCACCTGATGAGATAGTGACAGCTTATACCAGTGTCTGTAAACTAGCGAAGGTGCTTTTGCACCAGTGTCTTTGTAAGGTAGCTATTCCTTGTCTATGTCACAATGACCACTCTTCTGCAGGACTGTCACCTAGTTACGTCCTGCTGTGAACCTGGTCTGAGACTTGGGAAGAAGGAGAAAGGCATCCTTCATTCCCCTTTGCTCAGTGTGTGTGTGTGTGTGTGTGTGTGTGTGTGTGTGGACATATCTGTCCCTGCCTCTATCACATCCATCATGCTAGACAAATTCAGTTCTCTCCCATCAAATCCAAAGTCACCACCTTTAGATTATACTGACCTAAAAAATCAAACCGTGAAATGAAACCTTTGTGAGCATTAGTTTGGAATGGGGGTAACAGAATTATTTACAGAGATTGCTTCCTTGTCTTTTTCTTTCTTTCTTTAGCTCCTCTTTTGAGTCTTTGTCCTTTTTATTCAGTGTGAATGAATATGAGTGAAGATGGAGCTTGTTTTAATAATATCTCCCTGCCAAAGCATTCAAGTTTTAGGCTGGCAAAGATAGCATCTCAAGAGAAAAATTATGTTCATGTATGCAAAAAATCAAACTGTGGTTCATAGCATTTTGCAATATAATGTTTTCTCTGTATTTTTTATTAGATTAAAAAAATTACCAACTAATATCAGCTGTGTTAAAACATATAGAGAAGAGAATAAAATGATAAAGAGTGAAAGTCTTTTTCCACCTCATCCTCTCTTACTCAACAGTTTGGTATTTAGTCTTCCAGACTTCTGTCCGTATAATTGCAAAATAATCACCCAGTATCAGATATTATCTCAACCATATTATACCTAGGTACATTGCATCTGTAATTGATCCTTCCCTCTCTCCCTCCTTCCTTCCCCACTCCCTTCTTTCTTTCTTTGCTTATAATTATGTTGTATCTTTTTCCACAGTGGATGTACTGCTCTTTTTTAAAAAAGCTGTGATCATACTTAATGGAAAGCTTCATCTTAGTCTCTATTCTACATACCTGGATAGAGGCTCAGTTTTTTTTGTGTGTGTAATTTTTTTAATAAAGACTAGATAGAGAAGAAGGTGAAGGACACCTATAAGAAGGCCAAGTATTTTTCAGCAAGTATTTGACAAAAGTCAACATCCATTCATGATAAAAATTCTCAGATAGATAGGAATAGATGGGAACTTCCTAAACTTGATGGAGAACATCAACAAAAAACCTACAGCTAACATTATACTTAACGGTGAAGTACTGAATACTTTCCCTCTAAGATCGGGAACAAGGCAAAGATGTCTACTCTCACTACACTTAATCAACAAAGTGCTGGGAGTTCTTGCCAGGGTGACAAGGCAAGAAAAAGAAATAAAAGGAATAAAGATCAGAAAAAAAGACATAAAACTGACCCTATTTGCAGATGACATGATTGTCTACATAGAAAGCCCAAGGAACCTACAGACACACACACACACACACACACACACATACACATACACACACCCCTCCTAGAACTAACTGAGTTTCACCATGTCACAGATAAACATACAAGATAAACATACAAACATTAATTGCATTCCTGTATATTAACAATGAACACCAAAAATACAGTTGCTCAAAAAAATACTTAGGAGTAACTCTAACAAATCATGGATAGAATTTGTGTGCTGAAAAATTATAAAATAGTGATAAAAAAATAAAATAAGATCTAAATAAATGGAGACACATACCATATTTTATACATTGGAAGACTCCACATGGTAAAGATGTCAATTCTTCTCAAATTGATATACAGGCTTGATGCAATTCCTATCAAAATCTCAGCAAGATTTTTTGTAAATATACCCAGGATTATTCTAAATTCATATGGGAGGGCAAAGGAAGAAGAATAGCTAAACAATTTTGAAAAAGAATAAAGTAGGTAGAATCAGTTTACTCAATTTCAAGATGAATTATATAGCTACAGTAGTCAAGACTATGTAGTACTGGCAGAGAGATAGACAAATAGATCAGTGGAGCAGAATAGAAATCCCCAGAAATAGACCCAAACCAATATGCCCAATCGATTCTTTACAAAGGTACAAAAGTGATTCAATGGAAGAAGGACAGTCTTTTCGACAAATGGTGCTGGGGCAATTGGACTTCCATATGCGAAAAAAGTAAACCTTATATTACACAAGTCTGATGCCTTATACAAAAATAACTCAAAGTAGATCACAGCCTTAAAAGTATAAAACTAAAAAACATTTAGAAGAAAAATAGGAGAAAATCTTTGGGGCATAGGGCTAGACAAGAATTCTTAGACACGACATTAAGGCATGATCCCTAAAAGAATAAATTGCTAAGTTGGACTTAAGCAAAATAAAAAACTTTTGCTCTGTGAAATTCCTTGTTTCAAAGATGAAAAGACAAGCCTCAGATTGGAAGAAAATATTTACAAACTGCATATATGACAAAGGACTAGTATGTAGAACATGTAAAGAGCTCTCAAAAACTCAACAGTAAAAAACTAACAATCCAAAAAGGAAATGGGCAAAGACACGAAGAGATATTTCATTAAAAGGGACATACAAATGTCCAATAAGCATACAAAAAGATGTTTAACATCACTAGCTGTTAAGGAAATATAAAACCACAATGAGATATTGCTACGCACCTATCAGACTAGCTCAAATTAAACAAGTGATAGCACCAAATGCTTATGAGGAAGTAGAGAAACGGTATCACTCATATTTCTGGTGAGATTGTAAGGACTTTGGAAAACAAGCTGGCAGTTTCTTATAAAATTAAACATGCAACTGTCGTATGACTGAGCAATTGTGCACTCCTAAGCATTTATTCCAGAGAAATGAAAATTTATGTTTGCAACACTACCTGTACTTGAATGTTTATAGCAGCTTTATTCGCAAGTCATAACTGGAAATAACGCAGGTGTCCTTCAGTAGGTGACTGGTTAAACAGCCTGTGGTGCATCCGTATCATGGAATACTACTCAGCAATAAAAAGGAATAAGCTACTGATAGACACAACGACCTGGATGAATCTTTAGAGAATCATTCTGACTGAAAAAAAATCCAATCTTAAAGATTACATACTATATGCTTCCATCTATATAACATTCTTGAAATGACAAAATTACAGAAATGGAGAACAGAAGAGTGGGTATCGGCGACAAAGCGGGGGGTGGGGAGGAAGGTGAGTGGGCGTGGCTATGAAGGGGCACGTGAGGGATCCTTGTGGGGGTGGAAATGTTCGGTGACTTGACTGTGTCGGTGCAGTGGCCTGGCTGTGATAGTCATTATAGTCTGCGAGATGTTACCATTGGCAGAAACCGGGTTAAAGGGTACGTGGGATCTCTTTGTATTATTTCTTTGTACAATTTCTTACACCTGCCAGTGAATCTACCCTTATCTCATAATAAACTGCTTAAAATACATGGTGTTTCTTTTCTCCACAGGGGAACTCCTGTACCCTTTTTAACAGCTGCTGTTGTATTTCATGGAATATCTCATGTTAGTCCGTATCCCATATACTTGGGTGGAGGGTTCTTTTGTTTGTTTTATGTAACTTTTTTTGTTGTTGTAGAATTAGGTCAAGGAGAATATAGCTGAAAGCTAAGAAGGAGAAAAAATGTTTTTCTGCCTTTCTTTGAAACGAGTTCCTTAAAAGTATTTTTGTGTCTTATGTTGAAAAGCGATTTCCTTTCCTGGGTTTTTACTCTTGATTCTGACGGGGGCCCTGGGGGTCAGAGGGGCTCATGATATGGTGGGCTCTCAGAGCTGCTGTGACACCCTATCAATGGCCTTGAACTTTCCTGTATTTAATGGCCCCAAATCCAACTTAGAAATGCTGTAAAATACTTTTGTTACTGACCGCGTTTGAGGTTGTTACCTATTTTTTTCTCTTTTGGCCTCTTCCTCCTCCCCTGGCTGACTCATCTCTGACCCTGTTATCAACAGTTTTCCCTTAGGTGGTATTTGCCACTGAAAGTTCCAGAGCTTTCAGGGTTAGGTATTTTGTGGCATAGGAAGCACCCGGAATCCACACCCATTGTCATGGTGATTTCTTTTAAACAGGAGTTAAGCTTTCTAGGAAAACAGAGTGTATGTTTTTTTATTTTATCAGATGGCCAACCATTCATTATCCAGAGAAGACAAGGAACCAAAATCCACAATTATTTTGTTGGAAACGTAAAGTCTAAAATGATACATCCCCAGACAAGCTGTAAGTGGCAGAGGATCCTGACTCTGATTGGTGGCAGCCCTCCGCACCCAGCCCTGGCTATGGGCACAAGGAGGAAGGAGCATCCCTGCCCTGCCACAGTCCCAGGTGGCTGCCACAGATGATGGCTGTTTGATAAAAGTGACAAAGATGACAGCCAGCGGTCTGGTCCCAAAGCCTTTAAGCATTGCCAGCTCCTGGCCTCACAGCTTCCTGCCCTCTGTCTTCTGCTCAGTGTCCCCTCTCTGGAGAGGACACTGGGATTAGGAGCAGGGGTCCCTTGACTGCCAAAGCCCCCCAACTCTTGGGACTCCATCCCTGGATAACACCCTGCAGAAGGGGCCCAAGGTGCTGTTGCTGAGTTTGGGTGAACAGGAGACAAAACAAGTCCTTGTGAAAATCGATCTCCAGGCTTTTCCGGCAGGGCTGCAGCCTTTTGCCCAAAAGGTAGTGCCTGGTCAGGCTCTTGGGGGCACGGCAGTGAGAAAGAGCAGCAGGATTGGTCACTTTCATTTTCAGTCATCCGCGGCTTAAAGAGTTAAAACAACCTGTGTTCTCAGGTTGGTGAAACCACCACTGCTTAGGTTTCATGTTAGTTCTATGTTAATTTTCATTGATTTAGCAACTTGTATATCAGCTTTTGAAAGTTTCACATATGAATTACTGGGTTTCTGACAAATCTGGAAAGAGCCTACATATTATATATATCCCTTTCTTTTCCTAACCTTAACTGTGGCTTTTTCTTTAATTTTCTAAAAAATTTAATTTTAAGGGTTCAAGGAAGGGCAACATGACAAAATAAACTCCATAGTGAAAAATTCGTTGCTGTTTTTCTTCCCCCAGCCTGTCTTGCTGTGTTTTTCCCCTTTTGGTGGGAATGGCCAACAGGATCGCAGAGGGGTGGGTGCAGCTTGTGGAGGCTGCAAGGCTCGCCCTTGGCTCCATGACGCTGGCCCTGTCCTTGTTTGTCAACAGCGCTCTGGGCTCAGCAGGGTGCAGACACCTCTCCCTGCTGGGTGCCTGGTCTGGTCTCCGGTGAGCACCAGGAGGCCACATCTGCTCCAGGCCTGCCAGTCGTCCTGAACTCACGGTGATCATGGACCGTGAAGCTGAGTGCAGGACATTGAAAGGACATTAAGAGGACAAGATTGCAGAATGTTTCGCTTTGAGCTGTATCATCATCATCATCATCTTACAGTTAATAAAAGCTTCTCCAGTGCCAAACACGTTGCCAAGTTCTTTCGATACATCAGCTCATTCTCAGCCTTGACCTCTGGAGGACCAGCTGAAACACCGCAGTTTCTGATTCAGTAGGTCTGGGTTAGGGCCTGACAATTTGCATTTCTCACAAGTTCCCAGGGGAGGCTGACATTGCTGGCCCTCATCTTTGAGGTCCAAGTTAATCTGCCTAAAACAACCCCACGAAGAAGGTAGCATTATCCCCACTTCACAACGAGGAAACAGTGGCTGCAAAGGTCAGGGGACTTGACCACAAAGCTCTTGGCTACTGGCCACCAGTGT